>VZSE01001561.1:790942-868442 GCA_013398275.1 Promerops cafer
CTGTCTTCTGAAATGGCATCTGAAGGAGTCTGTCACTCTGCACTGACCTCAGTGGGAACCTAATGACTGGTCTACTAACATCATGAAGTTGGATAAAATGAATGCCCTGCTCCCTCCAGGCCCTGGATGGGGACAAGAGATCTTGCCTGCATATAGTTGTCAATCACCAGAACTATAAAAAGGTAGCTTTGCACAGCTGCCACTGTATTCTCTTCCTGCTGCAATTAAAATTCTATGATGGAAAGAAAGTGGTGGTGATTGGGAAAGGAGTATTCATTGGCTTCCTACCTATATACTGATGAAATGTAGTTTCTCATTTGAGTCTTCTCTCTTTCACATGTGTCCCAACCAAGACTCATGAGCACAGGAAACACATTCTATCAGCAAAATAAATCAGAAATTCTATCATATAAGAAACTAATAAGTCCTTAGGAGTGTTTGGTGTCCCTAGTAATAAACACAGGATATTGATCTCAAAAAATTAAATGCCATATAATCAAGACTGTTATGCACTTTATTTTCCAGAGTAATGTTATCCTTGCATATGCTAAGCAAGGAAAGTAAACCAAATAGAACTTGTGACTACTTTTGGACTCATAAGCTAAGCAACTGCTACATGATTGATTGCAATAGATTAGATAGAAAAGCAAAATAAAACAGAGAAGTCTAGCAGTGTATAAGGGGATTTTTTCCAGCAAGTGTGACAGATGTTGCAATGGTAACATGAATATAGCTAACATGAACACTGACAGCTTTCTTAGGGGAGAAACAACTCAAATATCTTGACTGGATATCAGTAATATATTACACAGCCTTGAAGAAAAGATTCTTTGCTTACCTACCAAATTAGAATCCAACTCTCTTATCACATACACTGGTCTGGGAAGTCTGTTTCAAGAGACACCTATTCCTGGATTTCCTTGGTTTTTTGTCTCCCAAAAATTTGAATATGTTGTTAAGCTGAGAAAACAGAGAAGCATTTAGCTCTCAATGCAGCACCTGAGACTGCGACATCTTCCAGTTTGAATACTGAACTGAAAACCAGGCATATGCATAATAAAGCCAACACCTTTGTCACCTCATTCGTCACATTGTTTCCTTGGTTTTCAAGAAGCATAGGTTTTCACCTTTCAAGATTATATAAATGCTGAAAACCTTTCATCTTTCTGAATATTTCAAATGAAGATTTCTTCATTATATGGTATGATTTTGTATTATCTGAATTTCTACAAGTTATTACATAACTTGCGTTCATTGCATCTGCTGATTTCAACTTCATCCTAAATAATCTATATATAAGATTTTCAAGAATTAAAAGTTGCTTTGCTGTGGAAATTGTAAACAGAAGATCATGTCTACTAATGCCAAGGAGTTGTACATCAGCACATAGAATAGATCAGAAAAGCACAGGATCAAGACTGTTATAATCTGGTACTTTTGCTGAAGAGCTCATCCACATTTATTTTCCACTGTTGCACTAATACAGTGGAAAAGTTCAGAAGACAACTGAGCTGGTAGAGATGAGGATTCTAGGCTCCCAACTCAGCTCTCTACCAGTAAGTGAGAATCTTTTAAAGTAGCAAAAAAGTGCAGAGAAGGAGCTCATTATTTTCTTCTGAATCAGTGTAGAAGGTCTCATGTTTATCAAGCTCTTTTTGCTCTTTTTCCTCAATTATGAACATAGCATGTGCCAGTGCTAAAATTTGAAAACAGGCACAAATAATCTTGCACAGATGTGAACAATTGTCTGAACAAATTGACTGAATATGTGTGTGTGAAGAAGAGCACCTGCACATCACTTAGAAATTCCTCACCCTATGATATATCTGCCGTGCACAGGAGAGGGATCAGGAGTTAGAATGACTGTAGTAAACTTTAAATATTGAATGTAATCCTATATCCTGGAAAATTTTCTATCACATAAATGCATTGCTTCAGCTTGATAGTAATTGAAGTAAGTACCTTATCTACTGCACACTTGTTTGGCATATTACTATCAGTAATATTCTAGGTACTAAAAAAAATTATCTTTACTCAATTTTTACTTCAAGTGCAGCTGAAAAGGTAAATGCAATTTAACTTTGTTTGCATGCACATTTTCTCCACCTGTGTTCTCTTAGCAACACACCAGTTGACACTGGTGGTATTTCCCAGAATGTCAAGCTGTTTGCAAGGATTCATCCTACCAGGGAATGACATGTAGCTTCTGTTGACGCTGAAGGACAAAAATGGCTTATTTTCTCAGCTTATGGTGAAATAGTGTCCTAGGATGAAAAGATATAAGTATGAATACACATTATAGAAGAAGCAGTCAAGCTACATATACTGTATACTCTTTAGAAGCTTTTTTACTTTTTATTCCCTCCAAATGAAGCTGTAATCTATCTACATCAGAGTCATAACTCAAATAGGCTGATAGAGTTTGAAGGCTGATTGAATTGCTGTAACAAACTCTGACTGTGTAAATTGCTAGGAAATCCTCTAGAAAATTTATATGATGGGAAATCTCAATATATTAAATGTATCTTAAAAAAACTTAAAGCATTCACATAAACATTGACCACAGAAGTTGTAGAGTTTTCGTCCTTGAAGATGCTCAAAAGCCATCAGGACATGTGCCTGGGCAATGAGGTGTTGGTGACCCTGTGTTGGCACAGGGGTTGGACAAGGTGATGTCCAGAGGTCCCTTTGAGCCTACACCACTCTCTGATTCTGTGAAACAGGAGAACTATACATAAGTGCATTTTTAATGCATAATTTATTATACATCTATCTATCTATCTATCTATCTATCTATCTATCTATCTATCTATCTATTTATCTATCTATCTATCTATCTATCTATCTCATAAACTCTTCTTGCAAAGCATTTTGAATTTAATTGAGATAAAACCTGTAGCCACTAATTGTGGCCAAAAAAGAGAAAGGTATTTAAACATAAACAGGTGCTTAAAACATTCCCAATGTCATTAATAGAGTTAACACAGTATTTTCCTATATTTCCTATAGATTAAAAAAATAAAATTTTCCTATATTTCCTATAGATTAAAAAAATAAAATTAATAAAACAACTTATGTTTATAATCTCAGATAATAGATTAGAATTTTTGCTTAGTACAATGACACGAAAGGGTCTTTAAAAAAGAGCAACCTTCTATGGTAGAAAAAAAATTAAGTAATTGAAATATATTTTTCTGATACTCTGACATCCCATTATGGCTCCAGTTCTGAAACTGTACTTCTGGTTTTTCTCACTGGAATCAGATTGTTTTGAGAAGATCATACACAAAACTTTAGGTCCCAGCTGCTTTCTTCCAGTTCCTGTTGCTTTTTATGAGTATGTAACCCATTCAATGTTATATATGCCCTTGTGTGATGGTTCATATAGCATATGAGATTATTAGTGTCCTCAGCTGCTGAGGGCTCTTTTACTACTCAAGTTGCATGACTCTTGTAATTATTTATGAATGTTTCAGTGTATGCATTTTCAATAAATTACATCATAAAGTTTGCATCACTTCCAGACTTTTCTTCCAAAAGTGGTTACAAAGGGGTACCTCTAATAAATGGCCTTTTGACAGTAAACAGAAAAACAGTGGCATTTCCCGATGCTGTTCATATTTCTTATCTATCAGAAAGAAAAAAAAAAACCTAAATGAAGAAAAGCTGCCTTTAATGTTTAAGAATTTCTATAATGTTACCTGAGTGAAAATGCTGGGGAGTAAATAATTTTTCTTTCCCCACTGCCATACAAGAAAAAAAATTGTGCAACATCAGTATGTTGCACTTAATCAAGAAGTGTCTACTGATATTAGGATCTGAAATATTACAATGATAATTACTTCTCCAATTAATTGTGTGAGGTTATCTAAATTAACAGAGACATCATAAAAACATTACTAACCTGACCTTAAATCAATGACTCTTCAGATATAATCTCACTCAAAAGCACTTTTGCTTATGTCAGCTTTCCATACTCTTCTTTTTAAATTCAATTAACACTAGTTAGTAAAAGGACTTCTGAGGTTTTTCCTCACAACTCCAATGCTTTTGTGAGACACGTGTATGCATCGAAAAACTGCCACTTTCAGTTATTGGTAAATATTATTTATTGATTTCTGTTTTAGAACTCTAGTTATTAAGGAAGGAGTATACAGGTAGGTAGGTTTCTCTCCACCTGAAAAAACTCACAATTTAGATTTTAATATTTCTTTTATTTTTATTAAGGACTTTGAAGTTTATGCCTTTCCTGAAGAGTTTTGGAAGAGTAAGGTAACCTGTTTCTGACATTGATACGAGGGTGATACTTGTAGCACAAGAAAAATGTAGATCTGTTCAAATTTGGAAATTAAAGGATTTTCCTTGGTCTACCATAATCAGTCAATTTGTGAATTATATTCTCTACCAGCTTTGTGTCCAGTAGGTTACTGGGTTACTCTAAGATAGGATTATAAACCTTTCTCTTGAAAACTTGCTTAAATCTGATTGTAGAAATTACAAGTCTAATGTATTCTGTAAATATATTTGATATCAGTCTTAAAGATTCTAGCATATCTCTATCCATGTCCAGACTGGTCATTTTCTAGAATATGTCTCATCTATTGGGTTAAATATCATGGGGGGGAGGGGGGTTCTTAATAATTTTTGTAAATATCTGAAATAAGCATTTAGTGCCAATAAAACACTCTAAATATTTCATTACAGTATTCGGTACACATGGGTATGATCTGATGAAGCACTTAGAGCACTACATAAAACCTGTGAGGGAAAATACCCCTTATTTCATCATAATGCCCAACTTCACGTAGATTTGTTTTCCCCAAAACAACTAAATTAATTCAGTTTGGTATGAGTTGAAAAAACAAACACACCAAAGCCTTCAAAAGGATTCAAAGGGATAGGTCATTAGGGCTGCATGGCCCTATATAGTTAGTAAAAATTCTCAGAGGTTAGTTTATATCTTGATACTTTAATAAACAGTTTCAGCTTTGGTGAAAGCTGGAAGGCTTAATCCATTAAGAGCTATTCAGAACCAAAACAAACAAACAAAGCTTTAACCACTTCAGTGACAACAGCACAGAACAAACAAGCAGTCTCCTTCGAAAATCCCAGCAATTTTAAGATCAATAGCCTCACTCTGTGCTTCTAAGTGATGAAAGCTAGAAAATCTCTGCTGTCGGCTCTTTTCAAAAATGTTTCTGGCAAAGCTATAGTTGCAAATTTGATGAGTTTAGTTTAGCAATACCCATGTAGTCTAGGAGGTTGACTTAAGTACTATCACTGGACACAATGAAAACAAACTAACTCAAACATCACTTTTAGCTGAAATTTCCTCTCTGTACCCTTAATTTACAATGTTAAAATACCTTTCAACATCTCTTCCAAGTACTTATACTTGGAGTTCTTTGATTATTTTTTCTAATTACCAGCAGCATTTTTTTTTTCTTTTTTATATTGGTAATTTAAAAAAAAAAAAAAAATTAGAAATATTTTTCGTGAGTGTAAAACCAGTACAGTGACTTACTAAAGAATCTAAGTCTTTCTCAAAGTACATTTAACCTGATCTGCCAATATGGATAATCAAATCAGCAAATGCATCTATATACACAGAAAGAACAAAAATAAACATTTTTTTTTCTTTATAAGATTAAAAGCCTTTTAGGTCCTTTTAAAACACTGCCATTGTATACTGACTTTCATGAAAAGAACATTTACTTCCTTTTACATAGTCGAGACTTACATCATTCAGCAGAGTTATTATATACTAGATTTGTTACCATTCCAAAGCATCTTAAATTGTTCCTGCATCTATATACAAATATTGATGCTTTTGTTTCTTGTTTTTAAATACAATACCTAATGTATTTGTTGCTTTGTTTTTTGTTCGAATTTCACATTTACCCTTAATTATAAACTCAGAAGTACAATGGGAGGAGTATTCATTTTTTAGCCAGCAGTGTCAGCTAGTTTGCATTTTACCCATAAATTATGTAGAAGCTTTAAATTATATACTTTCTTAGGCAGTCAAAAAACACTGTAGGGATTGTCTGTATGTGTCTACAAGCTAATTTATCTACTAAGAGTTATTGGGGTTTTGGTAATCAGCTGACTTTAGTAATTGTATTTTTAAATTCAAATCAACAACATAGAATGCTTTCAATATGAGAATTATGAGTAGCAAAAGAGAACTCATGCACAAATTTTGATTTACAGATTGCACAATCTACCCAAATTTTTCACTGGAAAGGCATAAAATCAGAATAACATTTAAAATACGTGGCTGTATACGAGGACACTGTGTTGTGCAGTCTTGATTCATTAAGATGCTTGATGCATAAGTGAGTTGTCAAACGATATGTGGGTGGCTGTAATGGCAGCATGTAGGTTTGTATGGAAAACAAGTATGGCACTGTGAAGATTTTTTCTCTCTTTCATCATATAGGTACTCACATGTAACACTGGTGAGGGGTCTGTTAAGAACCTTGCTGTCAAATGAACTAATTCACCAGAAACACATGCAAGTTTAAAACAAAGTTCTCCAAAGGCAGAAAAAAAAAATAAAAATCAAACCACCTAGACTTTCTGTAGCCTAACCAAGTGACAGACACATAGACAACTTCGTTGCTGCCAGAACAACACTCTGCACAGCCCACCAGCAAGCTATTTGTCACTGCTACAAGAATATCCTCCGCAACTTGGCATCAGGGTCCCTGGGTAGCCAACTGTGCTTGCATAGTGCTGGAAGTACCATCCAGTAATGGGGAGGAAAATGATCAGAGGACATAATTATTTTTTTGTATTGTATTATTGCATGAGAAACATATCTTTATAGACATAAACATGAAAATTCTATAGGAAAATATCAATTTACTCAATATCACAAAATTTTATTCTGTATGAGTTCAAATAAAGACAGTGTTTAACTTCACTTCCTTTAATATTTCTTTGTATTGTGTGATACAATTCATCACAATCTCAAAAAAGCACATCCTTTGATACAGTCTTGGCCTGTGCAGAAATATTCCCTTTACTATTGCATTGTTTATTACATATTGCACTGGATCCTATATACTTAAAAATGTTGACAGCCCAGTTGCAATTGTCTAATTATCATCCTCAGCCAATTGCTTTTACCAAGCAAAGAGGTAGAAAACATGGCAAGCAGTCCATCTCCAATGGTTCTAGGAAAGTGAGGACAATCAAAACTAATGGTTATGAAAAAAAGCAAAAATAGTTTCCCAAGAAAAAAATAATAAAGCAGCAGGAATGTCAAATCCTGATCTTTGGAAAAAAATAAATAAAATAAAATAATATAAAATAATTAAATAAGAATCATAGATAAGAAGATGAGAGAGGACAATTCCAATTTTGTAGGTAAGAGCTCACAGGTACTAGTGTAGGAAACGATCAAATTAATGAACCAATCTGATTTTTTCAAAGTTTACATTAACCTGGACATTCCTTTTAACTAAGTCTCTAATTGTTAGAGCATGGCATAACACAAGAGGTATGTGTGGATGTTCATGAATGATGACCATTCATTTATTTTGTGATAGTGACTTGGTGCAAGGAGCACAAGTAAAGAGTCCTCCCTTTACAGGCAGGTGGACTTCCAAGGTACAGTGTGGGTAGAGAGTGGGATGTGAACAAAGGACATTGAACAGAACATTCACAGTCTGATTACCACTGTATCCATTTTGTGGAACCTCATTAACTTCATTCTATGGAAAATGTATTGGTAGCTGCACAAGGTTATTCCTTAATACATGGGGCAGAAACCTAACCAAAGACCCTAACCTCTCATTATCCAAATAAGGCACTAAAACACTCATGGAAAATCTGGGTACCATTTTTCTTATCCGTGACCATGGGAAGAGTCAGTATTGTGATTAGAACAGTGCATTCAGATCTCCTTGCAAAGGGTGTGGACCACAAGGCTCTTAAGACTCAATCAATTCTTCTTGCCATTGTTATGTTATAAGTGTGACATCATGGGCTCTGTACAGTCTTGAGATTTTTTAATGCCTCTTCTTCTTTTATGTCCAGTTCCTTAGTTACCCAGAATATCTGAAGCTATTTGTAGGTTTTCCTTTTAGGTCATGGAGATAAACCAAAAGATCAAAGACCAAGAAGCATTCATAGAATAATACTTCATTGAAAGTAGCAAAGGTTTAGACCTGTAAACTCATCATCAATAGCAGAAAGACTTGGGAGAGGGGAAGAGGAAAAGGCAAAATGGGAAAAAGACAAAATCAAAGACTTCTATTACAAAATCATAATGTCATGTGAATACAAATTCTGTTCCACACCAATATGTTGCAAATTAGAGTAAAAACTGCAACTGCTTTGTCTGATTCTTATATTACAAGCTGTCCATTTAGAAAAGGTCACGCATCCTTAAAATAGATGTTGCAAGACTTTTGTATACCAATTTAAATGATTTATTTATTTAGCTGGGTACGCAACTCTTTTTTTCAGCTTTACAATTTTAGTTTTATTGGTTGAATTTGTGGCTAATAGTGCTTTATGTTGTTTAGCATGGTAGTAAACCATTATAATTTAAATATTTGAAATAACTGATCATAACTAATGTAGTTTCATAATGTACATGGATAAATGAGAACTATTAGATTCTTTCTATGTAAATTAGTATATTTCTTTTTTTCTCTCTTGTAATTTATAAAGGCTGTAGCTATTTGGAACAATTTCTATAGTTTATATAATATATCGTACTGAAGTTTCAAATATAAATTCACACACAGAGGTAAATGGACTTTTATACTAGTGAATTTGAAAAAAAATCTAACAGTTGTTTCTTTTTGTCTCCTAAAGTACTGAGATTTCTATTCTATTGATGAAAAGCACTGAAAGAAATGGGCAAGCCTTATTAACATTAATAACATTTAAGCACCCCAAACGTCTTCCTACTAAGAATTTTTAAGTAGTTAAATTGACTGTAAAAAAGAGGTTTTCTTCTCATATTGACACAAGCTTGGCATTGGGTCTTGTCCTGACCCTATTGAAGTTATTGACATTTTACTGCTGAATTCAATATGAAGAGAATCAGGTCTAATGGAAACACTAAGAGACTTAGTCCTTAATCCTTCTCTAGAACAGAGCTTTTTAAATATTCAGAGTTCTTCAAATTATTTGAAATTACACTACCATGAAAAAAATGTTGTAGCAACCTTTGCTACTGACATGGCTGCTGAGGCAGCTTTTATACTTGGGGCTTCAGATGCTATACTTCAAAGCCTTGATCATCAAACTCTGCCTTGCTGCATGCCAAGAAAAGGAAGTCTTACTTTAGACCACAATGGACTGATTGGTCTGGTGCAAAAGGTCAACAAACACTACATATGCCTGTTTGGGACTAAAGCTTTAAAGGGAAATCTTGCCAAGCAGGATTAAGGTATCTATTCTTCCTTCAGTATGAGTGCATTGCCAAGGCCCATATCAAAAGAAGAAAAAAAAATCATGAGTCCATAGTAGCATAAAAATTTCTGCAGAGTTAGTGTATATTTTGCTTGCACAGAGGCAGTGTATGGTAAATACATTTTTACTTTGAGAGTTACCATTACTGACATATGCGTGTGTTCAGTTAAAGAATGAGGTTGACAAATATTCAACTTGGAACAACAGAAAAGAGTTATTTGTATTTGGGAACAGAAGAATGTTGATTCACACTAAAATGCCTTTGTCAGACCAGACTTGCAAAAAAATGAGTTGTAGTTCTGCCTGAACTGTCCAGAGAAGCTGGACAGTTACATCCCTGTTTTCTGTGTCAGCTAGAACTTTGTTCCTTTGGTCCACCTGATTTATTTAACATATGTAAGGATAAGAATCAGACTGCTTGCTTATTGCAGCATTGTGGGTGTTTCCATGACTAAAACATAAACATGTCCTCGGTACTTCCCACTCACCAATCATGGAGCTGCCTGGAGACAAAGAAAACCAAGCATCTCTGTCATGCAGGCACTTCACTGCAAGTGCTCTGCTTCCACTTATTTAGGTGACTTCTAAGTACAGAGGTTTCTCCGGAGGGGACTCAAGTTTTTAAAGTGCATCTAGAAAGAAGAGAAATACCACTTGGCTCTTCTGTAGTGATTTTGCAATGATTAGAACACTTTCCTTGAAATGGGTTGTCATCCACTGCTCCATTCCCTTTGGAGAGGACTTGAGTAATACGTCTGTGGGTGTCTAGGGAGTCTGTCCATGGACTCTGAACTTCATTTCTTAATATCACACAATACTCACTCTTTGCAATTGTCTCCAGACTTTCACAGGATATTTTCCAGTTCTAGATCATCTCTCAGCCTTAAAAAACAGGCATCCTGTAGGAGTAAAGGGGGATTTGGCTTATTCATTGAAACTTCCAGCTAATTTGTGACAGATTGGGAGACTCAGCAGGAGAATCACAGGCATTACAGCTGCAAGTAATATCAGCCACAAGATCATATTTATGAACAAGAAAAATGAGCAAATTCCCTCATGTTTTACTTTTGATTTTTTTGCATTAGCCCTGCTATAACTGTTTAAAGCTGACATGATTTTAAACAGAAGCCAAGTGTGAGAAGAACAATATGCATATTGACTACTGAAAAATCAATATATCAAACAAAACCTTTTAAACAACCCACAACAATTGTCCATACTCAGAATACAGAAGGTTACTCTTTGGGAAAAGATTGCAAAAGTTCAAAATACAAGAGGATTTGGACCATGATCAAAAGTAATAAATCAGGCTATTCTTATGGATAAAACTTAAGTGTTGTGTTTCCACAATAATGCAGATAAATGCTTGTTGAACCAGGAAATGAAGAATCAGGATGCTAAACACTAACTAGGAGTAGTCTGTGAGAAGAAATGGAAAAATCAACTGATTTATTGGGAGTAATATTCTGCTGTCTGTTCTCTTTCATCAAGGCAGAGACAGGGTAACAGAGGAAGGAGGTTTCCTGGAGCTGTGTCAAAAAACAAGCTCCTAATTTATACCCCACCCAACATCCAAAAAGGTTTGTTGGTTTATGACTAGGACTCCTTACATGAAAAACTAGTGCACCTAATCAGTGCAATAGAAAGAAGTCTCCCATAAAGGCAATGCCTTATTCTGCGTATTCTCACACCACATCAGATCAGACAATTGCTCCCAGAGATTCTGCAGCTCCACAAGACACACCCTGTCACTTCCAATAATCTATGTAAAAAAACCTCAAAATATTTTGGATTTATATTTATCACTTTAAAATATTACTTGAGGAAGTGGGAGGAAGAACACAAACACTTCTAAAACCTCTGTGGCAAAAGAAGAAGTGAAATAACTTACAGGAGAGAAAAAATAAAGAGAAATTTAAGTCATTCTGAAGTGACCTTGACCTACAATTATTGTTTGCTTGGAGTGAGAACATGGAATGGTTTTTGTGTGTGTTTTGGTTTTGTTCAAGGAGGTAAGAGTTAACTGCTGAAGTGAAAGAATGTGTGAAGTATGCATAGTGCTGAAAGGTTGAAGTTTGTTTTCAAGCTTATCTGAAGGGTGAGGAGCAATTGAAGAGCAAATGTGCCAAGATCTAAGCAGATAGGGAAAATGCAGCCTCCCTCCTAGATTTCTTCTTTGCTTTCTGATTGCTGAAAGTCTGCACTACCTATAGATTTTTGAAGGATGAACCTGAAGTCTACAATCAATATTTTTATATTATTTAATTCATTATTTTATAAAAAGATAACATATCCTAATTAATATATTTTATGTAATGACTTTAAATCATATGAAGATATCCTTATTTGAGGATACTCCAGAAGAAACAACATATTTTGCCAATATATATTGGATTTTTAGTTTTTGTTTTAAATTCATCAAATCATTTTGCATGTTTATAACCAACTCTATTCCAGAAAACATTTATACATAGACATAAATATACTACTCATGCTGTGGAAATAATGCTAAGTATAAGCTCAGTGTTGTGATGAATCCGGGCCTAAGAACAGAAATGACTGTAAACATTCTGAAAACATCTTATCAGGAAATGCTGCAGGGTATGAAGTGCAAAAACAACTAGCATGATATTCTTGGAATGCAATTATAGAGATAACATTATTGATCTGCTTATTAAATCCAGCATGGAGACCGAGATAATTAAATTGCAATTCTCCCTCTGCTTTTCCACTTACTGCTTGAAGTTAGACAATATTTTCATTCAATAGGTCTATATATTTTTAACTATTACAGAATATATTTATATTTTCACCTAATATTTGTTATTATATTTTATATTTACTCAGGTATCCCTGTACTGTATTTCTCTATAATCTGTAATTATCTACAAATATTTGCTCAACTCCCAGCTCATTACCACCACTGGCAAAGGACAGCAGTGGAATAAATTCTGCAGTCTTGTATTTTCTGGTCCACTGATTTAGGAGAAGAAATACCTTTCCTTAAAGTGAGTATTGAGTGAATTACTATTTGGATGTATTGCACTAAACTGAGATGGAGGTAGGGCAGTTCACTTATATTTGGTATCTGTACAAAATTCCTTAATTAAAATCAGATTTCACTGATTTAGAGATATTTTTTTTTTTAAAATCATAGGCCTAAAAACTATTATTTTTGTATTGAATTTCTTCTGTAAGCTTGACTTTCCTCCTGTGACATTGGATATGTTTTTCGGCATGTTTTTAAAACTTAACAGGAGCAAAAGGGAATAAATTGAGAATAATTTTTCCTTAGTTCCAGGAAGCAGCTGGCCAAAATTACTACCACAAGATCCAATAAGCAAGCGGCCAATATTGCTGTTAGCAGAAAAACAGACAAAGGACATATCCTTGAACTGAGAAGATCTTGAAAATCAAGTTGCAGTCTCTACACTGCTAGAGGTATATATTGTGCATCTGTGAGCAGCTAGCTATCTGTAAGTTGCATTTGTAAAGATCATTATCTTGTCGAGGAGACATCTTTTGCACTTCCTGTGATTAGGACATAGTCAATATGAGTGGTCAGCTGAGAAGAATGCCTAATAAAAGGGATACTCCAGCCAATCTAAAGTCAAAGTTTACACGTGGTTTTCATGAAAATTGTAGTAAGTACATAATATAATCCTAGACAGGAGCTGGAGATAGTCCTCAGTATTTAAAATACTCACCCATTACAGTCAATAGATACAGTCTTATAGAAATAAATCACATATTTATTATTTTAGACTTCAAGGCAGGAAATTATTTCTTTAAAAGGGACATATTAGACAGTATCAAAAAAAGGTTGGTTTTTATCCTGATTTCCCTGCAGACTTATGATAATATCTGAATAGGGAATATAATCATTGTAAAGCTGTCCTGTTTACTAAAAATGAGATTTACAATGGTTTTGAACACCTGCATCTCTTGGTAAAGACAGAGGGCTTCAGATATTCAACACCTTGATGCCATATTATCATTTACATGATACAAAATGCAACACATTCCAGTAAACACAAGGCTGATTTAATTTTGTCTCTGTTCACTTTATTGATTTAGTTGGAATACTGCTGACTTTACAGTGCTGCATACTAATTCCTGCCAGATTCTGCCTTCACTGCTCACAGTGAGCATTATTTTATTCTCAGGATAGTCCCATGGAACAAAATGGGACACCACCATGTGAAGTAGAGCAGTAGAATATGGTCTTGGCAGTAGACAGTTGTATATCAGTTTTTATATTATTATATACTACCATATATTATAGATATTTTTATTATTCTAAAAAAGAAAGTGATAAAAAGAGGAGATCCACATAAATCCTTTATTTGCATTTCCACATACTGCAGAAATGTTCAAGTTTACATATGCAGGGGTATTACCCACTGGAACTGGTGAGAGACTTCCAAGCACTTAAAAAATTATTACTATTTTAAAGGGAATATTTGCTTTTGCAGACAAGAATAATGCATCTTTTCTGTGAGACCCCCTTTTCTTGGTGCTCTGAGTTTAAGGAGTTTTATAACAATTCTATAAAATTTTTAAAATTATTGAACCTTATGTAATATGCTTCTGAGAATAGACTCCAAGTTTTCTTACTTCTTGTGGAGTGACTGTGGAGTGATATATCCCACACTGAACTGCTGTTCTTGTGTCTTTTATAATATCAAACCAGAGAGTAGCATGAAAGCATCAACATAATTCTTATTAATTATACTTTCCTCGTTCTTCTCTGACTTTCATCATTATTTTTGTTGTTTTTTAATATAACTACCCTTGCACTTATGTCATAAAAAATTCTGCCTTTTTCTCTTTTTTAATATTTGTATTCAAGACAAACAACAGGAGGTTGAAATCAGGCCATTTAAAAGAAACATCTGCTGACATTTATTCATATGCTACATGTTCCACTTTCATCATTGAATGTAATGATAAACACACATTCCAGTCAATAATGGCAAATCCCAGCCAAGCTTTACAAATGGTCTCTTTAACACCTAAATTGACAGCTCGGGAGAATTTGAGATAGAAGCTAAATATGGTACATTTGGACACTATTTCCCTAAGCCTAGAATGACTGAAAGGCTTTAACAAGCACAAACACTGTGGGTATGTGGGTTTAGGCTAATACAGGTAAATATCTCATTAGACCTTTAAGAACTCCTGAGAAAATACTTTTTTTTGTTTTTTTGGAGACATGACATTATATTCTTCCATGAAAAATAAATCTAATTATATTTCCTTTATATAGGATCTAACCCCAATAAAGCTGAAATTTGGAATAAATTTGCTTTTAAGAAGGGAAATATTTTGTCTGCTTTGGTTTATTATTTCTTATAACAAGCCTGCTAATTGCTAATACATTAAAATATTTATAAATTTGCTTTTAATGCAACATTGTCAAGAGCTAGGTGGATTCTTTATTTAATTCATATGTTTTTGTGTCAGAATGTCGTAGGAACTGCCATATTGCAAAACAGGGTCTCGTTTGAAAGCAGTGTTCCTCAGTTATGGGTAACTAAAGATCGTAAATATAAAGCTATAGTTTTCATGATAGGAATAAACAGAAAACATCTCATCAGTTTGTGTGCATATAAATATGTTATTCTGAAAAAATAATGATCTCTTTTTGCATTTCTATGTGTATTCTTTTCCATTTTAGTTCAGATTGATTAACCTTCTTATAACTGAATCAAAAACTGATTTTAAGTCAAGCAGAAAATCACAGCTTTTCTATACTCCTTCATGTGTGAATAGTTTCTCCTTTCAAAACTCTTGTATAGTTCAAAACAGGTCACTCATTATTTAGCAAGAGGGGGGAAAATTCTACACACTCTAAAATAATGAATGTAAAAATAATTATAGGATCACAAAGTTATCTTGTATAGCATAATGAAAAGTGTTAACCATGGAGATAATGCTGTATCTCTTGCTTGAAAGAAATCACTTTCCTGATATATTCTTATGAAAAACTGCAAATATTCAGAATCATTTGGTGGTCTTTTAATCCACGCACAATTCACTTGGAGTAGAATAGCAAGAGTCACTGTTTGCAAAATGTTAAAGACTTTGTGTCTGTCCAGAGACTCAGGTCAGCAAATTTATGCTATTGGTTGTAGGAGCCATTGGACCTGCTTTTGCCCTAGGTGTATGTTCATAGCTACCATTATTTGTGTTTACATTTCCTTTGCTTTGCACTGACACTAAATGATTACTTGAGGCCTAAAACTATATTGAGTCTATGCCTTTTATAATTAAAATCAATGAATTTCATATATGACAGTGTTTGCAATACTACAGCATAAGTACCTTCAAAAAACTTGATGGACATGTTCAATGCAAAGTTAATATAATCTGAGATGAGTTTTTGGAGGTCAGTGGAGAAAGAAAATGAAGTGTTAAAATGCCAGTCATAATCTTTCTGTTATTTAAACATTTTTAAACAGCCCAGAGGTTTGAGGATCTTCATTTATTTTGTTGAGATTTGCCATTGTGCAAAATAAGATTGTTTCTTTTATCAGTCTGAATCAACCTTTGAAGCAAAATAAAATTGCAATTGGACTTTTGACTTCTAAATGATTGAAACACAAAAATTCAGTAAAACATCTAGTAAAGTATTCAAATCTACAGAAGTGCATTTTTATTGAAATACAAATCTGCATACTGCAGAACAAATCCGAACACCGTGCCAGTGAACATAGAAATAATTTGCTATAAAAGTTGCATAAAAGTTAAATGATCTTCAAGTAAACCATTCGGCATCTTCTTAAATCTGGAGTCTTTGATAAAGCATGGGAATGAATACCAGCTATCAAACATGGGCGGTATGATTTTGCTGAGTGCTGCTTACCCAATTGCATGTGTGGCCACAGTTTTGGCAATCACTGAATTGCAATTAGAAACAATCTACATTATGGCCTAGAAGATGGATCTTTTTGATTTTGTTAAAGGATTACATTCCCCACTAAAGTATCTAAGCAAGTCATCTGGACTAAATATTTATGAGGAATTACCCCCAGACACATTAGAACAAATTCCATATCAAGATGTTCTCCATTCTCCAAAATGTTTTTTGTATCCTAGTTTTCTATACTTGCAAACATTTCTTTACAACATATAATATAATTATATATACCCCATTATCATGAATATTTAACTAGATGTGTAACAACTGCTACAGTACAGCAAGCAGTTCCAAAATCAAGATTCAGGCGTCATCATTCTGACAGCATAAATTTCTCCATCATGGAGAAATAAAGATATAACAATCATATTTGATTTTTTCCTAAAACGAACTAGGATTTTAATATAGTAACCATGAAAACCATAAATATTAGGCTTTATATCCCTGGAAATGCTGCCTTGCTTTCATAGGAGTGGTCTGAAAACCACATGAGCAGGGACAAAGTCTTATTCCCGTCATGCATCTTCTAAATTAAATTCTGAGATAGCTTCTGAATGAGTAGTTTCTTCGACAAAAGCTGATCCTTGTCAGTCCATAAGAAGAATTCAGAAAAAAAAAATCTAGATTTCTAGAAAGATAGAAAACACTAACTGTTGGGCTTTGTCCTTGTCCTCATACTGTCCAATTTTGAAGGTTGAAATCTACATGAGAATTTTAATGTTTTAACAGAATCTAGAAGATTTGCTAGAAGCTTTTGAGGTCTGGCTTGTTATCAAGAATGCAAGCAAAAGGATGTGATGGCCTTTTTAACTTAGAAAATGCCTGCTCTTTGCGTCATGCATCTTCCTCCAAAACATGCTTGTGAAGGCTTTCTGCTGATCAAATTGCGTGTTCTAGACTAGAATAGCTCAACTGTCTTCAGCTGAAAGATGTTCTGGATAAAATCCAGGGACCATCTTTTATTTCCCATGTGTTCCAAACTGGTGAGCGAACATTTGTATAAAAACAGCCCAATCACTTTGCAAGACCATAATTTTATTTTTCTATTTAAAATGTGTTTTATTTAGGGTCTGCAAACAGCTGAGAAATGACTGCAGTTTTGCTAGTGTATGACCACTAATACATAAAAAAATGACATAGGGCTCTTTATTTGTGCATTTTTCTTGGTGTTTTTCAGTTATTTCATGGACTTTCAGAAGATCTGAAAGGACGACTGCTGTCCACCTGGCTAAGATTGGTCTAATGTAAAGAAAATATTGAACATTAATGAATTGCCAACAGAGCTCACAGTGCTGCCTCTGTTGGACAGGGAACACAGTGCCTCTGTGAGGGTAACTTAGAGTCTTGCCCACAATGCTCCCTTGATATTCATTTCAGGGACTATTCCCCACATACTGGTTTTCTTTTAAAACCCATTTAAATGGTAGATGATGGAGGTTAGCCAAAGCTGTAGGCATTATGGGTAAAATGGGTGAGTTTACCCTCTTCTGATTTTGTTTTTTTTTTTTAAGTTAGTAAAGAAACATGGGCTCAAGCTTTTAAATGCTATTATTAGGCAAATATACAAGCATGGCTGCAATTATGTAGGTTTTTCTCTGAAGAACACCTCATAGGTAAATGAACTTCAATTATGATGCTCATAAAAATGCTTCTATTAAACGCAAAAAGATCTACCTGCCTAAATAATAGTCACAAGAACAATTTTTGCCAGTGAATGTTTCATGACTTCTAAATGGATATATTTTCCAGTGTGCTCTAGGAAGTTAGTATGTTCTCAGAAGATTTCTTTAATTTAGTTGTTGCTAATTTATTCACACTAATACAGGAAAAAAATACTGCAAAATTTTTCATAACAAAAAACTGTGCATATCTCTGTGTTTTAGCTGGCATGTGGTTCTACACAGATGGTTTGGGGCTTTCTTTGCTGCAAAACAGATGGGCCTCCACTGTCCCTTACCAATCAAAAGAGAACTTGAAAATATAGGAATATCTTTACTTCCATTGTGTCCCGTAATTCAAGAAATTAAATGCCTAAATATATAAATATGACTTCCAGAGTAAAATGATGGAATATCATATGTTTAATTTAAACTATTTGCCTATATTTAATGTGAAAACTGTTGGGTGTAGTGGTTTTCTTCCAAACAATAACTAAATATTACAAAAAGTACTAACTAGAATGAGAGCTATTGCTGTTCATCTTAGCTGTGTGATATTGTTTTAGTTGTACTTTGCTGATACTGTTTAAATTTATTTTAGATGTGATACGATGTCATTCAAAATAATTACCAACTTAAGAGAGCAGCTTGTTGACAGATCATCTTCTATTATTTTGTTCACATACTGCACTGTATGACAGTAGCACAGACATTTATAGCGTGAATATCAACTAACTTTGTTTTATTCTATGATCATTTGCAATGAGAAGAAGAGTGTATTTGGGGCATTCTTCTCCTATCAACGCACTTTTTGGACGACTGAAATGAGGCATTAAAAAATATTCCTGTGGCTATAATTAAAACTCCCGGAGGATAGAGACAGAACTAGTCTGAGAAACTGCTTCACTTTGAAATCCAAAAACTGCCAGTGCCAGAGGCACATTTACTGGTCATCGTACTACAAAGGATGCAGATCTTTGGGCCTGAGTCTTCAATACAGCTGCCACTTCTCTCACAATTTCTGCCAAATAGATGAGACATCACCTAGAAGTCTCCTTGTATGTGCCTGCAGTGGTCAGCTGAAATGCATAGAGAACATAATGCTGAAATATATGACACCAGTTTAATACGATGCCATTCTCTCACACATGGCATATGGCCATAAAATACTTTTGCATACATTGGACATTGCCTTTTAATGATGTTATGCTCGGTGATAGGCAGAGAAAAGTTCCCGATTATATACTTGGAACCATTCTTAAGTAACTTTTTTCCTGAAAGTGAGCTTTCTTCCAGCTGCAGAAAATGAAGATAGTCATTTCAGAGCCTTACATTAAGGTAATGTATCTATTATAACAGTCCATGAATTATAACAGCATACCTTTTCTATCTGTGCCTTGCAAATTACAAGCCTAGTGCCACTTAACTTTATTAACAATGTACATTTTTATGATCCAGTAGCCTTGTGTGGGAAGAATCACATCTTGCTGTGTCTAACTTAGATGAAAAATGGGCAAGTCATCTAATTTCTTTTAAAGTATGCTGAATTTGTTGAATGCATGGAACACTAAGCAACAGAACATCTTTTCTTTTCCTCTCCAATCTTCATTAATATTTATGGTTTAACTTTTATTTGGTACATATTGTGAAGAATATATTTTAACAGCAGACTTAGCTGGCTGCAATACCCCATCTTCTCTTGTGTAGGTGCAGAAAAATCTCCTAATTGCAGGTGATGTTGTTGTTCTATTTTTGTCAATCTGCTGAAGTTATTTTTTAAATTATAATTTTAAAGGGGAAAAGGAAGAGATTAAATAGCCATATCACAATGTCAGACTAGCTCTTTACTTCCAGTATGTGTCAACAATTTTTTTGAGGAATTACACTCGTAAAGATTTAAAAAATGATTTGGGCGTGTCAAACATCCTGATTAAGAAATTACGTACTCCAGTTCATGGCTGAAGATAAGTGATATTTTGATACAGAAGAAATAGGAATTGCTGTGCATCTCGCCATCAGCTCAAGTGAACTCTACAGTGACACTGAGAATAGTCTTGAGGCTCTTTCCATAGCCCTTCTCAATTCAAACATCATATTCAGGATGAACACAGGAGACTGTATGAATGGTAAAGGACTGTACAGTGGGGAAAACAGGGAGGATGAGGATTCCATAGTCATGTAAGTACAGTCATAAGCCAGCAAGGTTATTACATGTGTAGTGAGGTGCATTTCGCACTTGAGTGGGATTTTATCATTCTTCAGCAGCTTTTTTTGAGGCCTAGATGAAGAACATTGATGGCTACCAAAGGAATTTGCCTAGTCTTCCTGGAAGAAAAGATAATCAAGTACAGGGATTTGAAGAAGGATAGGGTCAAAATCCATGCGTCTTGTGGAAATTTCAGCAATACAGAAAAGGAACTGCCTTTGCTTATCAACTCATTAGGTAAAAGCAACATATAGCCCTTTTAACCTGTCCTACTATTGAATACATATATGCTAATAACCCCTTTGAAACTAATTCGGAACGGTTTCATTTCTCAAAAGTAGATTTTTAAAGAGAAGTAGAAATGTTTAAACGGTACTCACTGAATATGCAGTAATCAAATTCATGAAAGTCTTCATGTGGTACACAATGGTATTAATTATATACAAGTGAGTAGAGCACAGCTGAACTACTGACTTTTTTAGCACCCTCCTTGACATTTGGGTTTGAAGCTTTTTAGACTAAAATTGTTTGGCTTGGATCATAAGTTATAAAAGTATATTTTTTTTCTCTATATCACAGCAAGAAATGCAGAAATGTACTGCATATTTTAGAAAATAAGTAGAATTACTACATATTTTTATATCAAGTTTTTGGAATATATTTCAAATTACAAATGGCAGGGAAATTTCATACAAAAAAAATTCAGATACAATTAAAGCAAGTGTCATTTTCCCCACGTGTATACTTCAGTTGCCTTTCATAAAACCCCTAAAGAAACATTTTGTCAACTAATAATTTAAAAAAATTGACTTGTGATTCAAAGTGTAAAAACAAAAGATTTTTCTCAGCACATGTAACACAAGAGGTTTTTGCAGCACAGTTTCAGAACTCTTTCTTGGTGAGAAACCTTATCTAATCCTGTTTCATCCTTTAAAACTGCCTACACACTAATCTCAAGGGACAAATTTAATACTTTGCAACAAAGGGAATATAGCCCTTTCAGCTTGAATAGAGGAATTGTTAGGACACCATGTGAGGTATGAATAACATTGTAATGCTGCCTTTTACTTGGCAAAGGAAAAAAAGTCTTCTCTTGCAACCAAAAGATTAGACCTTCTTCCTTGGGTTAAATTTTTTGACCTGTGCTATATCCCAAGACATCTATTTTTCTGTTGTATTTGGGTCTTCTACCTCTTGTGAAGTAAACACTGAGCAAATATAAGTAAACAGTTTGTTTTAGCTGAAGATAGAAAGGCAATGTTTAATTGAGTTTTGGTGATAGATGTGCTCCAAATGGTGCAAACATTTTTGACATGGTAAAATAATATTGTCTTATGACATGTGCAACACTACATAAAGAATATTAATTTAGCGCTTTCTAAGTTTACAGTGTTTAGGTGAGAAATGATAAAAGAAACCCAAATGATCTAATGTGGAAAAAACCAAATAGAATCAGATACCTTAGTTCATAATTAATAAGGATAAATATGTTTTCTTATCAATTTTCAAGGCTATAATTGGAATACAAAATGAAATATAAGTTTTCTTATTTTTCCATCTTATAGTTGTGTATAGTTATTTTAATCTTGTCCAATGTGTTGATTCTACATTTTAGATTGCTACATCTTTTTCAAATAATACATAAGGTTTGGTAAAGGTAAGGCCTTTCTTATCATGATGTAGATATAATTTAACATTCTCTCTGATTTAACACTGTCTAATGTGTCTCTCCATACACTGCATGTAGTTTGTACCTAATACGCTGTATGAATAGTAATTATATTACTACAGTTATATTTGGTTATGATAAAACATATGAAAATGTAGTAAATATTGCTGTAAACGATTGTTTTCTTCATACATAATACCCTTAACAATGGAATTTAGGAGAAATAGAAATGGGGTTACCAACTAGATTATACTGAATCTGACTTTTTGCTATATTGAACTAAAAATTATTCTTCTTGTTTTGTTTCCTCTTGTCAAGAAGGAATTTTGTGAAACAGTATGTAGTCCATGGCAACAGTTACTTGTTGCTGTTGAGAAGATAATTAAACTCTGAGATCACACATAACTGGACTTAAAAATAAGACTAATATTTTCTTTCCATTTGCATTAACATTTGATTTTTAAATTTCTAGTTACTGAACTAATGGAATAATTTCCTTATCAGCAATTTGAAATTAAATACTAATATCAAACTCATCAGTAAGGATATCCAGTTTCTATATGTTTCGCTTGAATGGTTTGGGTTGCCTTGCCACCATGTTGCCAAAAGAAATTGCATTACTCTACTTGTCTTAATTTAGCTTACATTTAAATGCAGAAGAAAAACTCAGAGATCATTATTTATTTTCTTGACATTCCACTGCAGTAAATCAAAACCTGTAGATATACATAAAAATCTTTCTTATTAGTTGCCTTTAAACAAATAGTTTCCATCAGACAATGTCCTGCTGAGAAATTATCTCACTGTCTTCAATGCTTCTGAGGGAGGTGAGTCGCAAACCCACTCTTGCTGGGATGTACAGCAATGAATGAGACATTTGAACTCTTCACATCCTAATGTTTTCCATTAAAGACACATTTCAGACACAAATAGGTCTGATAAGGATAAGCACCCCTCCATAAAAACAGTGGTGTTTTCCTTAAAAGAGAGCAGGAGCTCTGGTGGTACTACGGGCTTTATTTGCTTATTTGTCTTAAGCACTGCTTTTTGTTTTAGACAACTCCTTCTCGGGTTTTCCTGGCCATGGCAGAGGGGGTTGGCACTAGGTGATCTCTAAGTTTCATTCTAACCCCTTAACATTTTATGACTCTATGACTGTACCAAAAATTATGATCAGTTGGGAAGCTAGCCTGGTTTCAGTTCTTTTAAAGTTATAAAGTCTAGTAAAGATAAACAGGTCTGATTTCCTGCCTTGCTGCTTGTGGAGTTATTATATCTGTACAGAGTGTATACAAAATGCTTACCATTCTTATTTGTTGCATTTTATAACACTGTATGCTTAAATAGTGAATTATTTAAAGTGATGAAAAATCAGCCCCACAGTTGTTACAGATAGAGTAATATAATCTAATTTATTTCAAAGGAATTATGTGCATACTAAGACATGTTAGCGGTGTACTCAGCTTAATGAACAAAAAAAAGAGGGAAACACAAATACTAACTGCAGTCTTTTGTAGCAATGAATGCAAAATACTCTACCATGTCAGGTTCAAACCCTAGAAGTTCAAATCTAAACTGGGGAATTATACCTTACTATAGCAATTTCCAGCCTATGGTGGCAGAAGAAAATTTCCAAGCTTAAACCCATTGAACTGTCTCTATTTTCAATAAAAATCACCTATATATCGACACTTCCCATAAGAAGAGATTGAGTGTCACTAGTAAGTGAGGTAATTCTTGCTACTGAATTTTATACTAAAGGAGTAATTTTAATTTTAAATTAAAGGAGTAATCTGCTTTATTCTGATGGTTTCTCTCAGTATTATTGACTATTCAAAAATTTTAATCAGAGAATAGTGCAAAGCTTGCATGCAAAATCCACGGCCATCACACCTTTTTATTTGCATACTGCATGGACAGCAGTTAAAATATTTCTGTCACAACTTTCAAAAACAGACTGCAGATGAAAGATTCACTAAAGATTTGCCTACTCTATAGTTCATGGATCATCTCACACCAAATTATGCATAAAAGTACTAAGCCCTTTTAGATAGGATTAGATGTAACTTTTTTCCTGGCAGATCATTATAAGTTATTTTCTATCAAACATGTTCCTAAAGCATTGTTATGTTGTGAATCTGGGTGACACTAAAGTGGATTTGATTAAATTGGGATTTCCAAGAGTTGATGGAGTCTACATGATTGAAGAGTTATAATCAAAAATGTGCAGATGGCTTAGAAAAAGATCTCTAAAGATGACACTTTTTATTAGGCACCACCCACTGTCTCAATTAATAACATATATAAGTATTCAAGTTTATTCCACAAAGCTAGGGATAAATTATGAGGGAGGTTGACTTGAAGGAAAAGTTAAGATAGAAATACATGAAAGTAAATTGGAAAAGTTTAGGAAGCAATATCACAAAAAGTGTGGCTCCATACTCAAGAATCAAAATAGCTTCAGCTAATATTTATTATGTTTGCTGAAAAATCAATGTCGATTTATGAAATATCAATTAAAAAAGAAATGTAAAATACATGGAAATAAATGCAATTAATGTAAATTGTACATTAAAAACTCAAAAAATAAGTCAGAAGATGAAAGGTGCAAAAGAAGATTCTATATCTAATATGGCTGCCTTCAATATGAGGATTAAATGAATACTAGTAACAAAATAAATTATAGTAGTGGTGCAAACATATTACAAGGTGTTGCTGATTAAAATAGTAAAACTACAGAAAATATTTAAACTAATGTATCTTATTTGGGGGAAGAAACTAGCTGACTTTCTTTTTCATGATGCAATAATGGAGTATTGCACCTCTGCTGTAGAGACGTGTAATACATGTGTAATACAGAAATTCATACAAGGAAAAATCTTCAAGGGATAACATTTGTTTATCAGCATATACAAATTACTTCCACCAGCTGAGCACAGAGCCTCTTACTAAAGGCTACTGTTGACAGATTGGGAATTCAGGAAGTGTAGGTATCTTACACAGCGTGGCAAGAAAGAGAAATGAAGCAACCCAGACTATCATAGACCACTAACATTTTCATAAAAGAAAGCTTGTGAAAAAGCTGATAGCAAATTCAGTTGTCAAAGAATTAAGGTATAATAATTCCAGTGGCTTGAGTCTACAGAAAATATGTCGTTTCAGATAAAAGTAATTTCCTTTTTTGATGAGATTTCAAGTATCATTGTTAGCAGTAATTGCATAAATGTAAGAGACTCTGGTTTTGGTTAGACATTAACGAACAAGCCAACTGACAGACTCAAAAAATGGATGTCAATGGAAAATAATTGTCAAGTGGAGTGTTTCTAGTAGGCTTCCCTGGGGGCTGGAACAAGACCCAAAGCTTTTCATCAGAGATATTTAAGTAATGCATCACCTCAAGAAAATTTCCATGTGAAAAAACTTTCTAAAGTGATAAATAAAGTCAGAATGATTCTTTTAGAGGAAAATTTAAAGCAGAAAGGGGCCACCAGGTCGTCTTCTATGTGCTTTAATGTAAATATTAGCTAAATTCTCTGAATCATTGTATTTGAACTAAAAATCTATCTCATAAATATATCCAAGCATGTTTATGAATATGCTCCATATAATCTACTTCATTGCAAAAAACCACTTCTATCCTGAGCAAATTATTCCAGTAGTTATGTAATTATTTAAAATGGGTGCTTTATCTTCAGCCTGAATTTGCCTGGCCTCAGGTTGCAACTACCACCTGCAGGTGTGGTAATGCAGTTTTCAATGAGCTGGGCAGACTTGGAGCTACTTCTCTCTTCCTTTACCGTTAGTTTGGGTTTTAACCTACCTACATCAGATAAATTCATTTTAGGTAGGGTGAGTCTAGACCTACATCTCAGGCCTAAAGTTTACCTGAGAGACTCAGAAAAAGTAATTGCCATTGTTAGAAACATGGTAGCTTGGTCGTGTTTCTACTAGAGATGGGAAAAGTCCTGACATTTAGGACTGTAAGGACATGGGAGTTTTTTTGAGAACACACCATTGATCTACGCTATCTACTTTGGAAAATAACAGTGGGTTTCATGTACCTACCTAAATCTTAACTTCAGCTCCTGTGCAGAGATACCAGAGATGAAAAAACACAAAAATATACCTGTGTAAATAGCAATAGAAATCAGAAGACAACCTGGACAACTGCAATCAATCAAACAAAACCATTGAAGAACATTAAACCACTAAACTCATAAAGTTCTACTTAATGGGAAACAGATTTCATTCTCTAAAATGCTCAGAGAGATATTGTTAGGCTAGCTAGGGACACTCATTTGGAAATGAAGTTTCTAAGCATTAGTTGGTCTTGTTTGATGATGACAATTTTTCACATTAAACACTGGTTCATAGGGATTGAGGATATTCAACCATTGCTAATTTTTGAATGAAAGCAAGAGTATTTAGGTGTTCTTCAGATGGATCAAAAGAAAATCAACTGAAACCAAATATTGAATAGCATTCACTAGTCACCTGCAAAGGAAAGCATTGCATTTAAATCCATAAACTTTACCATTTCTCATTACTTTCCATCCTCAACCCCTATGTAAATGTTATTGAGAACCATCAGAGCCTATCAAATGCACAATTGGTGTAGATTTCATAAGAGCTGAGCTGTAAATGCACATGCTTTCACTTGGCAAAAAGGGCTAAGAACAAAAGATGAGACATTCCATTCTGTCACATGCTGTCTATGCCTAATGTTTGACCAAAACAAAATATTTATTTTAATCCATTAATAGTGGCAATATCTCAGGTTTCTTAAATGTCATTATGGTTTAAAACACATTAAGAGACTATTCAGTATCTCAGAGGAAGATGCAGCTCAGCACATGGGAAAAATTTTGAGCATAAATTAATTCTTATACAGCATTCAAACAATATAAAGACAATTGATAACCTGACTATATAAGCATGCAGACCCTCTTTGTAGGACCATATCTGTCAGAAACAACTTTTATAACACTGTTCTACACTTTGCTTTGGCATAGCCACAAAATCTGTAGCCCAGGATTACAGATGCAAAAATAATTTAGATTTAAATAGGATTATTAAATCAGGTATAAATTAGCTGCCAACATTTAAAAAAAAGATAAACAATAGGATGGCAAAAGACTGTACAGGTACCTGAATCAATAGTTTATCAAAGTAATAAATCAGCTTATTTTATGACTACAATCTCCAATCTCTTAGTCACTCAAGGTGAGAAACTGAGAGGTAAAGAAATTATTTATGAAAGACTGAGATCTACATATTATAAAATGTTTTTAAAAACACTGTGAATTAATTTCACTAGCTATAAATAATTGTTTTGCTAAATAAACTAGTTCAGAAAGTTCTCAAGGCAAGAAATAATTACCCACGATAGCAGACTGCCAGGGAACACAATGGTTACTACTTTACTTTTACTAGAATGCTATTTGTTTACACAGAAATTGTGCTTTCCAGAATACTTTTCTTTTTTTATCCAGCACAGCTAATATTTTTGTTTAAACAATAAATTTTAAGTTCCTAATTTTTGCATTTAACAATTTCCAAATTTCTGTACAAAATTAACTTCACTCTCATTCAGACTAAAATTTCTGAGAGAAATAATGTAAATATTTAGAACTTGAACAAATATATGTCAGGTTATTTTTAATTTACACAATTAAATTGTGAATCTTCACATCTAGCAATAAGAAATATCGAATCCAGTTACAGTACCACACTCTGGTTACATTATAAATTAGAAAGAATCTGTAAAGAATAAAACTTATCATCCAAGAGATGCAAGACAGTTTTAGCTTGGGAAAAATCACTTTGAAGATTAAAATTTATTTTAAGTTATTAGTTCAGGTATATTATTATTTCAGATCTTTAGAAATATTTTTATTAAGGAGTAAGAAATATATAAAACCTCATGAGTTTTTTAAGTCTTCAGTTATCTACTAAATTAAAGAAATATTTGGTGATTATTTGGTACACTGGTACAAGAGTCATTCTAGGAGACTAATTAAGGTAGTAGCAATAGAGTAAATGAAAGGAAAATTAAAAGGTTCTTATGTTGTCAGTCAGCTCTGCTTATTTTGTAATACACGTTTCTAGTGTTTTTCCCAGCTGTCAGTGCTGAAACGCAACATGTAGCCATAGAAAAAAAGTTGATTTCTATTCCAGCTTGCACTTCATCAGCAAAATAGTTTACTAAGGTCTTATTTTTCACAGAATTGCATCTTTATAGGGTTCCTAATATAGGTGTCCTTGTAAACTATGAATGTGTATCTTAGGGGTAGGATCTTGATATCTTTTCTATTGGTATGCAGGCTGCTACCAGACTTTGATATCAAAAACAGAATTTACAATGATGGTTTTTCAAATAGGAAAGAAAAATTAACCAATTTAATATGCAAAGCATGAAGAAATAATATGAAGCTTTCCAATAATGGTTATAGGTTGCTGTTCTCCAGGGCAGGACAAAATGATGGCATTTTAAAATTTAAGATATTTGCATAGCATCTCTCCATATGCCAGTCTGTCCAAGCAACTCCTCCAAAGTGGCTTAACCATTCTTTTGCATTTGTCACCTCTACTGCAACAGCAGGAAACTGCATCCCTTTCATCAACAACTAAACTTTTATCTTCACAAATGACCTGAAAGGCCTTGGGGCAAATAGAGCACTGGAAAGCTTGTCAAAGAAAAAGAAAATCCTGATGATTTGTAAGGCTGGATATTCCATGTCAAACATTAGTGGATTCCATAGAGAATACAAATCAAACTTCAAGTGAAAGTGACGGACTAAATGATTTGGTCTCCTCTGCAACTTTGTTTATTTGGCATATCTGAACTTGACAGCTGTTGTCCAGTACTTTGTGTGTAGCTAATGTCAGAGAAACTGTTAATTTTTGAATGAAAAAATAAGAACAACTTCTTGAAATAGAATTGCTTCAATTTTTATATAGAAGACTTCTCAGAACTGAATCTTAACATTTTTCCTATGAAATTCACTGCTTGTGTAAAACTTTTCTACATTTAAATTCCATGGTTGACTATGAGAAAATATACTCAGCTGTTTTATAATTTCTCATATTAATAAATTTTTAGTCTATTAAACAGTTACTTGGGTAGTGTATTCACTTCAAGAAAAACTGAACTGTAGGTTCAATGTTTGAAATCTAATATATAATATTTGGAAAAAATATTTTCCTACTATACATTTAAAAGCAAGCCACATTATATCTCTAAACATTTTTTAAAAGCATCAAACAGAAGTTTCATACTAAGAAGAATATTTCATAATCAGGAATGCAAAAATATGTACATCACAAATGAATTGCTTAGTCCTCTGCTTTTATATAAATTATGTAGAAAACATGGGTTGGAAATTATTTTTAGCAATTTTTAAATAAACAAAGTGGGAAATTGTTCCCACAAGGCTTCATTAAAGGCTTTATAAAGGCTTACAACAATTAGGATAGATGAAATCAATATATTTACATTGCTTCATTCAATGGTTTATCATCCTTTAACCTTTAAACAGTGAAACACAATTAATAAATTCTTGTATCATTTTTCTTGTTTTATTTTAGAAAGTTTCAGCATATTTTAACATCTCATTTTCTGAAGCAGCAAAATACTCTAATGTATAACATTAATAAGCGGTGATAGACTTTACTATAAATATTACCTCTGCTGCCAAGTAAAGTTACATACAAAGCAGAACGTTGCAAACATACATTCATTCGTTCTAGTGGTAATGAAAACATGGGTCTTTTGTATTTTTACTCATGTATGTTTTTTCAGTGGCCATATGTTTTGTTAAAATACTCACAAAGCAACATTAAACTGTAATGGGTCTATTTGATTGTGTGTTTTATAATGCCAGCTGATCAATAATGCTAGGATTTTCTCAACATTTAGAACTGCTAAAGCACATCCCCAAACCTTCAGCGTGCTTTTATTCTACAGACAGAAATCCTTAGTAAATAAAAGGCAAGTTAAAGTGTTGATCACGTTGAAATGCCATCTAAAATGGCTCTCTATCCAGTGATTACTCAGAATCTTTTGATACAAATGAAAATTCTCTCAGTGATGTCAACTCTCATTTAATTGCACTTACTGAGACGTCAGTTTTTCAAAACAGAAGGATTGACCAGAAATTTGGGGAAACTAAGCTCAGGCACTCCATCTCTATAGTCAGGTCTACAACCACTTGGCTAAAGGGTAGCAACTGTGAGATTTATGTGAATCCAATCCACTATGCCAGCATGTACCAGGTTTAAATCTCTCAAAGCAGATGCATAAGTAACAAGCTCCTTGATATTACATGTGGTGTAGTCTGCAATTTATAAAATGGAGCTGCAGGTACAAAGGAAGTTCGTGGCCAGATTTGCAGCATCTCTGAAATACAAATTCCATCTCTGAAATTTTACTACATGAGATTTAACTGGAATTTCAGGAATACAGCTGTGGAATTAAATGTCTATATTCTTATATTCTTTTAATGTGCATGACTAAAGGAAATTCATCATGAAAGGGAAACGGTACATCTGTGAAAACAAAAAAAAGGGGTAGTGTAACAAAATGGTTAAGCATAAGACAGTAACCAAGCTTTCTTTGCTTGTTCTCACTGCATTTCATTCATAGTGACTGTTGGCAGCACTCAGTGTGTGGGGTTTATATATGTATTTATAGATATATACATATTGCTTATATAGGAAGCATAGACACTTGAAAATAATTTGGTTTTATCAAATCATTCTACAGAGGCCAACTTGTCCCCTTAAAAGCTGAAGTTCTTGAGGCAGAGACATCAGAACTGGATTTGTCTTCAGATTTGTCCAAAGATGCTTGGTAAAAACAGAGAGTGTAGTATTCTAGGCGACTTAATTAAATTGAAAAAAATATCCTTCTGTTCTAGCATTACACAGATAATACCACAAAGCTTAGTAACTTGGTCAAATCTGAAGCTCTAACACAACTCACTGTTTTAAAAGGAAACCTCTTTGGTTCACATTAGTTTTGCAACTTGTGTTATCATAATATTATAAGAAATTGTAATAATATAAGAAAAAGAAGAATTGGTCTTAGCAGTTTAAGCCTTCCTAAGAACTGGATTATGAATGATTAAAATTAGAAGATTATATTGACTATTGAACCTCTAAACTTCTCACACATCCTCATTTTAGTTATTTTTGTGACTGATGAACTAGACTGACAACACTATGACACAAAAATCCGATTTACGTGTCCGTCAATGCAATGCAATTAATTTGGTGTTATGATGAAACATTAGTATAGTTTGTAGTAGAAGTTAGAATATTTTTGTACCATCATGGCATTTATTACATCTATCTCAATGACTACCACCTCTTTTCTAAATATAAATTTGTGTTTAAAAACAAAAATATCTGCGAACTAAAAAATGAATGTGTCTTTTTATACTTAATTGTCACAAACCAGATTGAATATTGATGAAAGGAAAAAAACTTTCCAGCAGCTTCTGTGGACAAGAAGGATCTTTTTATATCTAAAACTACATGTCTGATTCTGGCTAGAGAAACTGGAGGCAATCAAGAACAGCTCATATTTGACATAGAACCTGTGAAAATGAGATCAGAGCTGAATCATGGTGATTTCAAGATGACTGAGGATGACTTGTTATTTACTGTACCACAGCTGCATTTTAAATGAAAGGAAAAAAGTCCCAAACTATAGCAGATACATTAAAAGGAATTACCAGGGTTGTAATGTGGATTAAATATATTGCCTCCTGTTCTTTCTTTACCACAGATTCTAACTACAAATATTAGCCCATGAGATGTTAGACAGTGCACAAGAAAAATGCTGGACAGGTGGGCAGAAGATAGCACCTATCAGCATACAGTAAATTCTATCTAGAATACAGGTATTCATGTTTAAACTTGCCAGGTAACCAGGAAACCTGTGGGGGGGGGAAAGGGGGAGGAGGGGAGCAGGGTGGGAGGTGGTACTGCTAAAGAGAAACAATAATTTTTTTCAGTGCTTCTCTCTCAGACTTCAGCCTCTGTAAATTACCATGACAGATGTATGATCTGGGAATCTTTCCAGATTAATTTTTAAGAAATTAAAGCATTCAACACTGGTTATGCTAGAAATATTTTGGGTTTACTTTTTTTTTTTGTCTATCACAATGCCCTGAAAGCTTACAGATCCACTCTGATCTCACCCTTGCTTACTTGAGAACTTTGACAATTAAACCCGGTTGCCAGGACTCAAAGCAAAATTTGCTTTTCTCATTTCCATAAAGACCAAAATCTATTCTACAAGGAAGTTTTCGGATTGATGAGTAAAAATTAATAATGCACAGGTTCAGGTCTACCATTGAAATATGGTGAAAGAGGAACTGGCTAATGCAACTGCTTGAGTGCAAGGCATGGCCAGAGCAGAACATTTGATTGTTGTTTTGCTCATCTACTATAAAAAGCTGATATTAATGCAACCCACACACTTGCATATAAAGAGGAACATTCCTAAGAAATTTGGGTAAGCAGGTCGCTTTGATCAAAAAACAATCGTAGTTATTTTGCACCAGATGATGTAAAAAAAGTGAATGTCAAAGTCAGAAAAGGCAAAGAATATAGAGAGGAATTATTTAGATCATAATGCTGTCTACAGAGCACAACCTTCAGGTGCCACAGAAACAGAGCAGAGACATGGCACTAGCTCAAAACAGGTGATATACTAAGTGAAAGAATACAGCTTTACAAGAAATGGAAGAAACAATGGGAAAATAACTCTGTTTTCCTGGTGACAAACAAAGCTATCAAAAGATTAATGGATAAATCTATATGGTGAAGGCTTTGAACATTTATTTTGCATATCTCCTGGAAGAAATAGGCTCACAAAATTTGAAACCACATATGTGTTCTTGAGTAAAGTGCCCCAGCTTCCTGAATACAAATTGCTTGGAGTATGCACAATTACTTAGGTGCCAAACCTACAAAGTGGTTAAAACTGAGGTCTCAAAAATGGGCCTTTCCCCATCTCTTATATCTATAGGATTTATTTCTCAATTCAAGTCTCATGTGAAGGAATGGAAATAACTCACCATATACGTGGGAATCTTTTCACCTACTGCAGCTGCCTGAAAGGTAGATTTCTAACCAGCAGTCTGGGCTCCTGTATAGTTAAGAGAGATACAAATATTCCAGAGAGTGAATCATCCTTCTTAAAATAGTAAGAATAACATTGTAAGATTGCTTTTCCTTCTCCTTTAGCTGCCAGGGGAACCCTGACCAGCTCAGAATAGATACACACTGTTATATTGAGTAACATCAGGTGAGATGAATACAAAGACAATTTCATTACATGCAAATAGTTAAGGCGTGAGTAGAACACTATTTGCAGAGATTCATTTTTTGTAAATTTATTGAAGGCAAAAATTCAAGGAGCAGAACAGGTTGAGCTACAGAAGCATTCTCTATCAGGATGTGAGTTGCTATATCTGGTTTGTTTACTTAAAAGCAGATTAAAATGAGATTTTTTAGGAGTGTAGACATATATAAAGTGGAAAAAAATATAGGTGATGTTTTACTCTAACAAAACAAAATCCAGCACGACTCAGTATATGAAAGTTCATTTCAGAAAAATGAAAAACTAGCCATATTCAGACAAAATATAAACTACACACTGACCATGACAACATGACTGTAACAAAGAACCTGTTTATAATTTCAAATCTTTGAAGAAAGTTGGGATAACTTTTTAAAGAGTGTGCTTTGAGCTAAGTAGGTTACATCAGACAAAATGATGGTAGGAGTCTAATCTAGCTTTCAAATGTCTTCCATTTCAGAGGCCTGGCTGACTAAAAAGTCCTTAATGACAGAAATCTTAAGATGACTCAAATTATAACACAATTAAGAGGGCAATGCTCTTTGGTACAAGAGGACACCTAATGTACAGTAAACTTATTTGAACTACTGAGGTATGTGAATTCTTCCAGCTGTAGATGCTTCCCTCTTAAGACCTGTAACCTTGTAAAAGCAAGCAGCTCTTTTTTTGCCTGAAATTGTTTTCTGGAGTATAATCTTTGCAACAGTTTTAATGCTGAGAGAGAGTCTCTGAGCTCATTCCCCATTCAAATCCACCTATTTTGCAACTGTGCCAGTTTGAAAGGAACAGTGTCAAGCTCTTCTCATGGTGCTACAGGGCCTCAAAGAAAAAAAAATTGATTTAAGCATGTATTTCCATTTTAAAGGAGTGTTCAAGAAATAATCTAATTTTATCCAATCTTTGCATTGGACCTTTTCCAAATTTGTCAGTGGTTTTCAACAGAACTAGATTTTCTGTTATTTCATTCTTGTCACCTTTCAAGGATTCTGTGACTTTATTTCCCTTTGAGTTGGTTTGCTCTACATGCAGTTTTTTGATACCTTGTAAGTTTCTATTAAACTTTTGTGTTTTATGCAAAATGATATATTTGAGATTATCGTAAAGACTGATGTCTGGCCGTCTCTTACGCTGGACACCAGATTGTTAGAAGTCAGCTGTGTTCTACAATCAATACAATACAATAAAAAGTTTTATTGATAGACTTATTAAACCCTTCTGCCTTCCTGTTCCCAAATATTTATAATGTATCTACTTTTCATAGTATAGATACATTTCAAGGAGTCAATGAGAAAAGCTTGAGACAGCTCAGCTGTGTCATGGTTATTGCTTTGTAAATTAAAGCATAGATTGTAATGTGTTGTGTGTTTGTTTTTTGGTGTGGTTTTTGTGTGTGTGTGTGTTTTTTTGTTGTTTCTTTTTTCTAACACAGCTATTGCTGTATTGACACTGGGGAAATATGTCTGTTTATTGTAGACCAAATAGTTTCCTTAAAACATTCTAAACACATGCAAAAGTTCATGATGCATAATGATTTGAGTATTTCTTTTAGGTAGGTGTTCTGTATTTCAGAGGATCCATATGTGCTACAAACAGTGAACAATCAGGAACACTCACTGATTATGATATGATTTTTTTTTGGCAGCCTCTTTCTGTTGCTCTGACAGAATTGTAGTGATGCATTAGTCATTTGCATAGAAAAGATCTTGGTCCATGACAGTCATTTATTGGTGGTGCCATCTGCACTTTTTGTGAGTTGATTCTAAGATAAAAAAGTATATTTGGTTCATTGGTACTTTAAAATTTGGATGCAGTCCTAGTCCTTTTCAGATAACAGTGAAAAAAATAAATAAAAACCATATCTTGCTTTCTTATTATGAACTAAGCCTTAAGAATTAATTAGAAGGACTGAAATAAAAATTCAGTTGAATCATAAAATAGCTCACAAAGACCCCTGGCTTTTTCACTGTATCTCAAGGCATTTGGATTTCTGTAATACATAGTTCCACATGCATTTTCAAAGTGCCCATCATTCTTCCTGAAGCTATTTACATAAATTGTCTTGTGCAAAACCCCAGTCATAACAGCATTAAAGCTACGATTCCTCCTCCTTGAGGCCTCTTATTTGTATGATCATCTTGCACATATTTCAGGACAAATCTAGAGCTCAGTAAGAAAATATTCCTGTTCTGACCACGGCTGTCTGCAAATGGAAAGGAACATACTCAAATCAATTACTAGTAGAAACAAATTCCTTAACTGAGTATTCTTCCCTGTGACTGTTCTGATCCTATTAAGTGCACTCTAGAGGATGTAAATTTAAGAAGCATCGTCTGTTGCTGTTGCCATGATAAGATTCATGGAGTTTGCAGATCGTTGAATTAATTAGGCTCAGGCTCATGCAGGGTTTTTTATATTAGTGAGCATGCACTGAATCCAGAACTAAAGAAAAAAAATCTTATACTGACTTACAGAAGTACTTACAATCCTTTGCACTTGATGAAAAACAGGCCATCAGAGAGTCAGTCTTAACAGAACCTCTTACCTCAGAATAAACTACATAGTACCCATTGCCAGAGGAAAAGCTGAGGATGCCCGGATGTTCAGATATGTAAATAAAAACATAAAGAGAAACTTTGACTGCAGGGACAGAATTGTCTTTGACCTAATTGGATTGGAATTTCTACCATGGATTTTAAGCAAAGCAACTCTAATTGTTCTGAAAATGTGAAAAAATTTAGGCACCATTCTCTAGCAGCAATTGATATGCAGCACTAAAGCATTTAGGAATTCCTGCTCAAGGGAATTTATACTATGGTCACAGAATGAGTTATCAAGCAGAGATAAGGAAGTATTTTTTCCATCCAGATTCACCCAGGCAACTTTATTTCTTCTGATTCCACTACTTTTTTCAGATGCACAGTACATAATGGTTGATAAAATAATTCCTCAGCTAAGTTGTGGCATTCATGAAGAAATCTCAGCCTCTAGCTCCAAAAGATTTTGCAGCCTTATGTAGTCTTGCCATCTGACAAAGGAAATTCTTCTATGTTCTTACCAATACCACCTTAAGTTCTGGGGAGTTATTGTGCATCTACTGGAAGTACAAGTATTTTGCACTGCAAGTAAGGAAATTTTTGCCTGAGATATGATAGTCAAATGACAAGACAAGAATTTTGATTATTGTTTCAAAATATTTCCAACAAGTACTTAGGAATTTATTGCATAATTATTTTAAGTTTTTAAAAAAATAATTCTAAGCTACATATGTTTTTGTTTCAAACTTTAGACTTGAAAAATTCATTAATATTTAATCAATAGTTTAAATGATAAAAAATTCAAAATAAGAAAAATTTCTGAATACTAATTAAGGTATTTTTTACCCTAGTTTAGGGGTGACTTATTTTTTAATCAGTCCATTAACACAGGGTGGGGAAACTAAATTATTAGATGGCTAGTCTATAGCCACAGAGGAAAAGAGTGATTTAATTCTGATTTTTCTTGATTGTGTAAGTATTTCAAGTAGAAGTTTTAAAAGGCTATAGTGAACAGTAATACATTTTAAAACAACTCTTCCCTCAACAGTGAATAAGTGAGGCAAAATATGATTCCTTCTTCCAAACGCCTGAATTTTAAATTACAGAAAAATACCAAGAACCATGATAACTGCTCTCCATTTGTGCCACTTACTTGTGTTTTTCATAAAGAAAATTCACGTAACATATAACTTTGACTTTTCCTCGCAGGACTCTGCTCAATCATCCACACCATAGCTATAATATACATGTGGAAAGTACATGCTTCAGTTAGGTTATAAATTTAATGAGTAGTTCTAAAACGTTCTGGGATCCTGAGAAGGAGGGCCTCATGTAAGTATAGAATACTATTAGATGTCTTGCTTTCTTCTGCAAGCAACAATGCTTAATTGCTCTTCCAAATATGCCTCTCCAAGGGAACACGACATGTTTGAGGAACACAAGGGGGACCTTCTATTGTGGAGTGCTCTAACAGGCTCTAAGCAAAGGGGTAATAATGGCTGAATTCACTTGAGAGAGGAGGGCAAAGTAATACAGAAAAAAATGACAGAATACCATTCCATCACATCCTTCTCTTTTGTCTGAGGCTGAACTACAGGAACTCACAGCAACAAGGGGTCTTAGACAGTGACAAGCCCGTGTCAGAATGTTTCAATTTATTAGATTATGCACTACCCATTAGGATATCTTTAACTTCCATAAATTTTGCAACCGCTTTGTAAAGGATTCAAACTTTTAAATGAAAATTATATAATGATTTTGAAATATATCTGTAATTTTTTTTTTTAATTTGAGGGAAAAGGAAGATTATAGAATAAATTACAGCCTTATAATTTATTATAACTTTCAACTTTCTTATACAACAAGTTTTTCCAGTGGATATTGTAACACTAAAATTACAGCACAGAGACATTATCAATGCATACAAACATGAGTCAAAATAGAACCATATTGGGCAGTATAAAGCTTTGGAACATTCAACTAATGATAATGAAAACTGGCTTATAAAAATTCAAACAGCATTTTGTGAAACTATTATAAAGCTAGAAGCTTGGGAATTAGACAGAGTACCCACACAGCAGGAGAGTACAAATGAACACCTACGCAGATGGCTGCTATAAGAACTGAACAACCACCATTCTATATAATAGAAAGAAGCAAAATGAAGTGCCGATTGTAAGTGGTGCTTAACTTTATTAAGCTAAGAGAACACTATTACTGAAAGTCTGTATCTGACAAAAGGAAATTACTTTGTTGTAATCATGTTCATGAGCTGTCTTGTGCAGTCAAAGGCCTGCCATTCATTTAAATTAAACTGTAGCCTTTAAAATGTTAATTAGATGTTAAAGCCAGATGCAATATTGAGGAACCTTTAATTTATAAGTTTCAACCATTTTTCTTGAAACATTCTCACATGTTTGTAACAGAACAACAGGCATGGATGGATTTGTGACAATATCAAAAGACTAACTTACCATATATATTCTTTTTGTTGTCTTTGATCCCTCTTCTATATACATTAATGGGTACATACAATAAATACCTCTTTGAAAGGTATATTTCTGAAGTTAAATTAGAAGACAGAAATTGACTGTATAGTAATTTAAAAAATTATTTTTTAGACATTACTTTTCCTAAGGTTAGGAAAGATCTGTCTACTATTGCAGCTTTCCTTTTCTCCACTGTTCAATATGCTTGAAGAATTCCTAGTATACATGGACAAATTCAGCAGGACCAGTTGTAGTATTATGGCACCAACTGTTTATGAAAACAAAACTATTAAGCTGACAAAAGCATGTTCAAACAGCAGTATTGATGCTAGTGTGAAGTACAAATTGAAGCCTTCCACCCACCCAGGAACATTAATCACAATGAGATTTGTGATACAGAATGGTAAAGCTCAGGGGATGATGAAGTCACTAAAGGAGGGAAATGTTTTTTCATGGACAAGCATCTGCATTTGCCAAGCTCAGATTTACATCATCAAAAATGTTGAATGCAAATTCTATTGTCTGCCACATTTAATTTCAATGGTTTTAAGTGCCTGCTCCTTCCACTGAATTAAACTTGGTCATGGCTGATGAACATTTGAACATTTGATGAAATTGAACAGTCATGGATACATTCATTAAAAAAAAAAAAAAAAATGCCTAAAACTAACATTTGACTGGCTTTTTACAAGACTGGTTTAGAAACCAGAGAGTGTAAACTTTAAATTGTGTTGTGTTTCTCCTCAAAATTACTTTGCACTATAACTTAGAACAAATAATTTTTGTGTAGACTTACAATCTTCATTATAATTTACAATTAAGAATTTTTTTTCCCTTTTGGTAAAAGTCCTGTTTGAATTTAATTGCTCAAAACTAGTTACTTATTAGGTTTTTACTTTCCCCAATTCTACAGCCTTCAAAATTTCAATCATTACCCATACTTACATATATATATCAGTGTATCTCATATATCAGGAAAAAATTCTGATAGAAGAATTCCCATGCCAGGTATAGCATTAGACTTATTTTCTTTGTATTCCTAGAAGTTCTCAGCTGATCCAACTTTGAAGACACTGTGTTACTATTTGGATATTTGGGTGAGGTACCAATGCTAGAACATGTATAACAGGAAGGATATGGTACCGTAGCTCTGTAGTTCCACTATCAGGTCTTGTGAACCATGCAAACAGTGAATTAAAAAAAAATCAGAAGCAAAAGCCCACAAAAATATGAAGAAAACACTGTAGAATACTTCTATTTAATTGATTGTTTTTGCAGCAATAACATTACACATCCCTACCAGACTCCTCTTACCCAGCCTTCATTATTCTCTTTCAGGCAGCCAATTCCTAGCAGTATCGTAAGTAAAACTATGGTATTTCTGGACTGATTCCTATGTCTCTTATTCCCCTCTAGCCTCTTTCTGAACCACCTTATTTTAGCTAATAATGAAATAAATAGTCTCATCTGTGTCAGGCATTTGCAGAGCATGTAGGTGTTTTGTCAGACTTCTGTGTCCATGACAGTTGCATTAGTGTGGACCTTTTGCCTTGTAAGATCTGATTCATGCACTGTGCTATACCTTACTCAGTAAAATTAGACCAGTGAGCCAACTTTAGTTCATAGATTATATGTATATAACTCTAGCACAACCATTAGTTTACTGTTAGTCCCTTTGTACACATCATGCTGATGTTTCCATAAAAAACAGCACAGATTTATTGATAAAGAGATTAGGCTGGTCTTGAATCCATTTACTCTTTTCATTGTAAAAAATTTTATAAGTACAAAAATCAGATAAAACAATAAAATCAGCCATTCAGGAATGTAATTTAGCTTCCCTTTTTAGTTTGTTATTTTTAAAGTTGATAAAATGTTATGTCAGCTCAAAGAAACTAATCACTTGGATTAACTCAAAATTCTCCTCTCCTAAAAGTGCTGTAGATACTTTTGGCAGGAATAACACATTTTCCTTCTTTTAATTTGAATAACTCTCATTCTTTCTCACCCCTTAAATTTTCTCTTCAGAAAACTTAGGGGGACACAGAGTTCAGTAATATTTCCAGTACATGATAGTGCTTGAATATTTTCATTTCTATTTAAAGCAAATATTAGCCTTTTAAAGGAGCCATATTTCAAGAATCAGGTGGGAAGCACAGAAGTGTTGGATGCACCTCACTGCACTGATGTTCATCCTCAACACTTTGCAAATGTGAGAATGTTTAATATTTCCAACCCAGACTATAGATAAGAATCTCTGGTGTCACCTCACAACCGACAGTGCTGGTGTGAGATTTGTAGTAAAACAATATTCCAGCTGTAGCTTTCATTTACAGAAATAAAACATCAGAATGGAAGGGAGGTATGGGGGGCAGAAGATAAACAATTTAGTCTTTTAGCACCATTTATACAAATGACAGGGAAGCTATAAAAAGTGAATATTGAAATGTAAGAAACAAACTGAGCAATCAGAATGTAGAGCTTGCTTTTTATTTCACTAGCTTTTAGAACAAAAATATCCAGGTAATATTTATCTTCTAAAGATATCCCTTGCAAGCAGATCACCAAATACGAATAACCTTTTTTCCTAAATAAAGTCTGTGGCAACTATGGGGCAGGCAGTTGTAGTTTTTTTCCCATCAATCATTAGAAACTTCACATGCAGGAGAAGTCTCAGGGGATACTTCTGGCTGGGAAAGAGATCCTCCCTCCTCAGTTCTAATCAGTCCATCCCATCTGTAATGGGTTTAGAAATTGTTAATGACATAAAGTGACAGTCGAATGGCTTTTTGGTCTGTCAGTATAGGGTTTCTGTGAGCTCTCTAACAAACTACTACATACAGTTCTCAAAGCTTCTGGAAAATGATCTCGATTACAAGGGAATAAATTTGATATGCTTGCAATCGCAATCAGGAACTGAAAAGAAAGGCTTCCTTAATGCTGTTCTTTCAAGTATAGCAAACCAAGACAAATCTGTCTGTGAGGCAAACGGTGTAAGAGGGTTATTAACACTTAGAATGTAGGTCTGTATCACAGGATATGTAAAATACACAAACATCTGAATAACGCTTCAATTTATTACATTCTGAATGCAGCTGTAATTATAAAACCTAGCACCTATGCATAAAGATAATGTGGAATGATTTTATCTCAAATGCTGACAATATAGATTGTAAGTCTGTGTGCTGAGTATCTACCTCATTTACAATATTCAAAGGTAAATGTGGACCCAGACTCTGAAGACTTGGTTAAATTCCTTAACCAAAACTTTCTGTTTGCTGCAAAGCAATGCCTAACATGGTCCTTGACTGGCATTCTAAACTTGCAGGATTAAGCTTCCTCAGTCTCACAATGTTGGTCTAAGTTCTATTATTTTGTATATCAGACTGATGATAGCAGCTAGCAAAAGTTTAAAATATTTCAATTTGAAATGTAATACAAAACATCACTAGAAGATCAAGATACTGAATATTAGTTAGTACTACATAAAACAAGATCAGATTCTAATCCCTCGCAATCAAAAAAAAGATTCAATCTTCTTTAGCTGATTAAAAATTAATGAAATATTTGCATGAAGGAACTCAGGGTCTGGCCAACTGTGCATGCCTTAATAATGTATGCATATTTGTGAATATGAATCATGTTGGAGAAGGTTAATGGATATGGAAATGAAGATTTGCCCAATTTTTAAACACAAATTTCCTCTTCTACAGCTAAGAATTCACTTTCCTATTACTTTTTTGTCAGTTTTCAGAAAATTCATTACACTTGTGTGTCAGAGAAACTGACATTTCAAAGACTGGCATTGATACTAAATTTCACTAAAGTGCATTGCTCTGGAGAATGCTCCATCTTCCTCATTTGCTGACAGCCAAAATTTATTAAATACTATCTGTAAGTGATCTCAGAAAGTCTCTATATTGTCCATATTTGCTTCCTAATTTTCTCCTAGTGGAAAAATTTCATCATACTAAATGTAAAACAGGAAGCATAAAAATGTCTGTTCCTGAGAGATTACCTGTGGCATGAGCTGACAGACTGAATCGTTGCTGCATGACTCAGTGATGTGATAATGACAACTGAAATTTGAACAAGGAACTTCTTTTGGGCACAGGGTGCTCCTTGCTTCTTAGTTAAATATCATCATCTTCAGGCAGTGAGGACATCCCAATAATTTAATTGTGTCAAACAGATGCTCTTTTCAGTAAAAGCACAGCTTTAAATATTCAGTAGATGCCAAACATCATAATTAATGTCTTGGAAGTTATCACCATATTGCACTATACTGCATACTCAGCAACAAAATTTCAACCTAATCTAGAGTATTACCATAATAATTTGTGAATAATAGGGCTACCATCATACCTCTCTATCTATGCCAAAAGCTATTGCAGCTTAGAAGATCTTCAGGCTCAAGTTGAGATGAATGCTCCTCAGCTACTTCTCAATGCCCTGGGCTTGCACTGGTCCTTCAACTGTTGCTGTAGATAAACAGCAAGGAATGTTGTTATTTTCTCAGCCAAAGTCACATGTCACAAGTCACCTCTTGCTTATGCTACTAGAGCATTACAGAATTACTAAAGAATTAAAGAATACATTAGAACTCTTTGATGAGCAATTTTAGGAATCAGTTGCTGGGTCAACTTCCTCTTGCAAAACTTAGTTTCTCTCTACTCTCTCTTTGTTATCTCTTCTCTTCTTTGGTTTTGTCATGGAGTTCTCAGTGTAACTGTGATTTCCATCAGGTTCTTGATACTCAGACTCTGGCTTCCACCCACAAGATTTCAGCTTTCTTACCATGTACTTAACCCTCAGCAAGTGTCTGAAACTCCCTATACATTATGCATACCTGAATAAATCATGTTGCTCTTCTCAGTGACACCTTTTATCTATATTTTATTCATCCTTTATTATTAGCCATAATATTGCTGCCAAGAAAATTCTTTTGGGAAGGTTAAAACACTGTTTTCATGCCATTGAATTTGCTCACTCAGATGACCTATGCAAACCCTTGAACCTTTACTGTAATTTCTTCATATACTGGAGGTTGTGTGCGGGGTGGGGTGAGGGGGAACTTTAAATCTACCTCTGGTTCTCCTCTTTTTCTAGTTCCTTTTCTGCCTAGTTTCAGAAGACCTTAAATAAGTAATGAAACTTTTCTATACATATGCAATACAATGTACATATCTTATGAATTTGGACACCACCATAGTTTCATAGTTATTTAGTTCCATAAAAAAGCATAGCTATCCTTAGCAGCAGCAGGGGAAAAAAAACTTATAAATTCTAATGGAAATACTTATCTTATTCCCCAATGAGTAAAATCAAAAAATGATTCAGTTGTACCAAAGAAGCAAAATATGATATTTTCTAGGAAATTTGAATTTTAGGTTAGAGATGATTATTAAAAAAAAAAAAATCTGCTATTTGTATTGCATTATTAGTATTCCTACAATATTTATCAATAATATAAATCAAATATAAGAAGTCTTATTTGTAATTCTTAATTTTGTTAATGACTCCTGATTCTCTATAAAAAACAGGTAAAAAATTCAAGAAAACCAAATCAAGTTAATATTATACTGAACTCAGTGGCTAATATTGTTTCTTCCAGTGTTACCTAGACAAGCAAAATACAGTAAGAACCATATTGTCAAGAATTCCCTGGTTATTGCCGTATGCACTGCTCTGTGAGGGTTTTTTTTTTTCTGGATACAGCACAGAAGTTCTATTTTATATTACAGTTCTGTGTCGTTTTAGAAGATACTAAAAATTTTCCTATTGCTGCTTTCCTTCACTGGATATTGTCTTCTTATTCCTCATCATCCTGTCAGAAAAATTCTTTGATGCCTCCTCCCATTCTAGTCTCCCTCCTTCAGCATATTTCTCCTACTACACTGCCCTTGATCAGCAGTTTTGTACTCCCTGCACCTCAGTCCTTATGTCAGGATCTCACAATCCTAGCTGTTGACTAAACACCTACCCACATCCAGCACTGTGACCTACCTTTCTGATCTCTCACAAAGATGTAGCTGCCAATTTAAATCAGCATGATCAAAACAGACCTTTTGATTTCCACATTAAACCTTCCTGCTTACTAAGTTTGCTCAACACCTAGACTACCCTTTACTTGATGTTAAACAGCCTCAAGATTTGCATAAAAATTTGCACATCAATTTTATTCATAGGAAATTCTGTTAAAATTTAAAAGAAAAGGGGCATTGACTCTTAAGTCACAAGTCTACTGTGATATCCACAGAAACATTTCTTTTTCACACTGATTAAATACTGTGAGGTGAGACCTCAATCTTTTTTTGGTAAGCTTTGTTCAATTTGCTACTTTGCTCTGTCACCCGTCTGGTTGCTGCCTGGCTTTCTTTCCAGCCCACCATGTCCCTTTTGGATATCTGGATTTTAAACCCTTTAAGAGAGAATGTCTTGCTATTAGAGCACAGAGTAGTTTACTACAACAGGAGCATCATTTTTCTATAAGATTCTGAGATAAAATTGTACAAATAATAAGAAAGGATTGTGAGAACTAAGCTCATTATCTTGATTTAGAGTTCCACCAGTCATTCTAAACTAGGAACAATTTACAAATTAGCAGATCTTAATGCAAAGATAAATGAAAGAGACCTTGCGAGCAACTCCTAGTGGAAGAAACAGAAATCCTACAGACAGTTTTGATTTATGGGAAGCCTTATTTGGAAAATTCCAACAATATTTGTTATACTGACCCTCAGCAAAAGGGTCTATTTCATTCTCAAATACTTGTGACATGCTACAAGGTGACCTCCTACTCAGATCTCTGAGAGAAATACAGAAGATGTTAATATTTTTTCTTCCTCTCTGTGTGACAGTGACATTTTATGTTAATTTCATCTGCTCCTTGAGCTCTCAGAGCCAAAACATTCTGTGGGAGGCAGAATGATGTCATTTTAGTCATAGCATAATTTTTCAGCTGCTAGAACAAGACATATTGTGGCATATTCTTCAGTACTTTTAAAAAGTAGTGAAATATAAACTTAAGGTGATATATTTATGCATGAGGGGGTTACACTGCCTTTTTCAGTTTTTAGAGCTGAATAGCAGGTTTAAAGTGACATCATTCCTCCTCCACCAAATATTTTTGCTTTGAAGCCTAGGAAGACAAAATAATCTTGACCAAGTAATATGATTTCCAATTGTAACTACAGGAAGGTAACTTGAAATATGAATTTTGTGTTGCATTTGAGTCAGGTGCTTAACTTAAATCTCATCCAGAAGAAACTGTTCACAGGATAAATTGGTCATTTTTTTGAAATTTGAAAATAAAACTTAAGTAAAATCACTAAAATTCTTCTAGCACTAAACACATTAGAACTAGTAATCATCACAGGGGATACAATAAACGACTGATGCATTGCTAGCTCTGTGTTGAAGCCACAGGAAAGAACAAAACCAAGGGGCCTCTCTAGTCAGATTTTCATCAGAAACACACAAAACATGTGGCTTCTACTTTGGATTAATCCAGAAAATATTCCAAATAAACAATAGAGAAATGAGTGATGATTAGGAAATGCATTTTGAACTTAATTTGCATTTTGAACATAACTGCCTTGTGCAGCAAGGAAGGCATAATCTGTTGAGTCTGGCCATTTCTCCTCCTTCCTTCTTAGAGTGTCCTCACACTCCTGGAGTACAAAGGGAAAGGTAAGAATATGCAAGTAGACAATAAAAACAAACCCTCACAAACAATCCCCTCTTTTCTCAATTCAAAAATTGTTTTTCTGTTTCAGTTGTAGAGAACAAACTTTCATGTAAGACTCAGCTTCCTAATGCAAAAAGATGTGTTAGTAGTGGAACATATGAATATTTATTGTCTTTACTATGTATTTGGAAAATGATATGCTACCTGCAGATTGCCAGAATACACTCTGAGATCCAGGAGTCATCAAAACTCTTTGAAGCATTACAATTTCTTTGTGTGTCTCTTTTACTGACTGTTATGAGAAAGCCACTGAGTCAGAAGGTTTTCCTTATAAGTTCTCTCCTTTCCAGTGTACCTGCACTGCACCATCTAAATTTAAAAGACTAAACTAAAAATAAAAACAAAATCCACCAACAAACAGCCCACAAAAAAAAATCCAACCCTTAAAAGGGAGGTAAATTTTGTCAATTTAAATGAAAGACTATTTCAAATACCATGTTTTGTATAAAAAGATAATGTTGTTTTACTTTAGATGATCACCAAATTTTGATTGTATTCTCTTTTCCTAGTAATATAATTACAACACTAAATATTTTCTATTAAAGATTTGTATAGGGTATTTTTTCAATCAGCAATGTATCTGATGTGATAACTCAGAATGATCTCCTATTACTCTTGAGTAATAGGATTAGTTAGGGATTAAAAAATGGTGTGCATCTTTTTTTTTACAGAGGTAGATGCTACACTTCTATGCACAAGGTTGAGTTATATTGCTATGGGGGTTTTTTTCCCCACCTATTTGAACTAATAGTGATTCAGAACCAAATTTTGATTTTCAGCTATGGTTCATTTAGAAATCTAAATCTGGATCCACATAACATTAAACTATGATATTTTAAATCCTCCTTAAATCTAAATGTTTCCACAAGAGAGTCTAGTGGAAAGATATTCAAAATTATTAAATTCCAGACACCTAACTCATTGTAACTGAAATTTCATGTCATCAACTCCTAGACAGTAATATTTTTAAAAAGGAAGGTCATTCAAAATAACAACAAAAATAATATCCATAGTTATTGAAAGTATGAATGTTTCATAGAATGCATAATTATTACCTGTAGCTTACATTTTTCTCTAATAAAGTGTCACACAGACTATATACTAATGGGTAAACTGTACTCACTAACCTTTAAATACTTACCCTTTTGTACAAAGACTGAGCATTATTAGGTAATGAAAGAGTGTATGAGAAAGTAGTAGATTATTTATGATAGAAACAAAATGAAACTAATGGGACAAGATTTGAAAGCTGTGATGCATGAAAGGTGCTATAGAGACAGCTTTGGCACCATGACAAATAAAGATAAAGACTCAGTGGGAAGCAACAGTGTGAACATGACTATGAAGAAGAAAGAATAGATTTACTGAATGAATCCTTACCATCTGGTGTTTATTTAATACACAATGGAGGTCAAATGGCTAGTGATCCCTTTTTCTATAGTCCAGTGACCAAAAGAATGGGAAGAATCAATGAATTTATCAATATGTCTGGAAATGTTATAACATATGATCTGATTGAGTCAATATTATTGGAGCAACACGTTCATTACTATTTCAGATATGGTTTGGAAAAGGCTCTGTGGACAAGAAGTGCATCCATTTTTTAACTCTGTCAGAAGTTCTATCAAACGGCACATCATTGTGTAAAAGCAAATGCATTTAAAGAAATAGCATTTACCTGGTAGCATTCTAGAAGCTTGCAAAAAAAATTATGACTTGCAAGTGAGAAAAGGAGTTTGTGCTAAGCTCTGTGAAATATTTTCCTCCTTTATTTCATTCTTTCCTTTTGTTTCTGCTAGATTTAATACACATCTGGTTTATGTACTTATACCTCAGGGACTTATTAAAGTTTAGTGAAATATTAGGCATTTTATGCAAACAGCATACACTAAGAGTAAATCTTCGCTATATTTAACAGTATTATTTTACATAACATTCTGTCTTCTTGGAGGTTCTAGCTATTCTATACTTTCCTTCTTGAAGGAAATGTATATATTCCATAATATTTACCCATACTCTATTGCAACTAACCTTTGTTGACTGGAGGTCCTTAGCTATTTGATTAGTACTGAAATAGTAAATTTGGTAAAAGACTTAGTTTAGGTTTACGAAAAATTAAGAATACAAGAGATTTTTTTAAAAAAATAAGCCATCAAATGGTTAAAAACATTCTTAAATCTACCTCCAAAACAGACAATGTTAAAAGGCTTTATTTAAGACTGTACACATCCTTCAAACAATGCCTTAAAAATTTGGAAAGGAGCTAACTTGGTGTTTACAAATTTAACCACTGGAACTCCTGACTCTTGTTTTTATCTCCATCCTCCATTTTTTTTCTGCCCTCTGAGTAATTTTTTCTTTTTATTTAACTATTTTCAATGAAAGTATAATAATACATATGACACGAAAACATAGTAGGTTGTCTTTTTATTTTAATAAACCTTGATACTTTTAAATAGAAAAAAAAAGTATATGCTACTTCAGCAGTGACCTCATTTCTGATGAACAAAAATCTCCAAAGAATCTTCCTTTTATTTAGGACTTTAGTTATCATGAATTAAAATTAAAATGTAGATTTTACTATGACTTTTCATTATTGTAGATATATATTGTGGCAAATAATTCATAGTTAACTATATACACAATCTATTTGATGTTCTACCCTTCTACTTCACAAATTAAATTTAGCTCTCATTTGTGTAGTATTTTAGCTCAAAAATTATAAATATAAGAAAATTAGCAATACCATATAGGTCCTGCCCCCTACTGGTGAAAATCCCATGCTAATTAACTGGATTTGTGGCACTGGGCAGCCAGCATTGTAACCCATAGGGTACCTCTATTTTAGAGTTCTTAAACAGGCAGGATTAAAAATACAGATTCAAATATGAATCATTCCTCTATTAAAATCTGAAAAGTTTAATGAAACAAAGCTCAAAACTTAGAAGTGCATTTGGGAAACATGGAGAAAATGCAAGCACGAATGACTACACACCAAATGCCTTCCTCACTGTTAATCATGTCTTAACCATCCTCTTCCCCTCTACTTCTGTTAGATTACCATGAGGGAATTAACCTATAATGTCTCTTTAACTGAAAAATGGCTGATACCACTTAACATCTATAAAATCTGCCAGTCTGTGCTGAGATCAGCCGCAGAGATTAATGCTGTATGTTCATCTAGTTTCTCATCTTCAGATAAACACATTTTTTTACCTTAAGCCACCTCTCAATTCTTCTGATGGAAACATCATCTACTTGAGTATAACTAGGATCATTCTCGGACCATCAACCAAATCTGTGTCTTTTCCCATTATTTTTTCTTTTTTTTCCTTGCTCTTGTTTTATCTGGATAACATATTTTTTCAAGACAACTATGAGATATACCCTTAATTTTCTTAATATAATCAATTCTAGGTTCTCTACTAAAGCACTATGCCATGTTTGACCCAGAAAAACAGACCGAAAGCCTTTTTTTAATCACCAAAGGAAGATATTACTTTCAAAAGTTCTCTTCTTGCAAGACCTGGGATATTTGGCCCCAAAAAAGTTGAAACAAATTTAATGAATTCTCTTTTTCCTATCCTCCATTCATACTGTACTTTCTGAAACATGCCCTGTTCATCAGCACACGTAGCTAAATCTTCTCTGTTACTATGCTGAGGAGGACACAGTTAAGGATCTGATTTTATGGTGCTCCTACCTCTTCCAGGGGACTAGCTTATGGGATGAGGAAAGATAATGAAGCACAAGGGAAGATATATATTTTTATGTCTTTTTTCCTAGTGAGAGCTTTCAGGAGTAATGGTGAAAGGCAGTTCACAAAATGTCATCCGTTCACACTTTATTACTTCAAAGGTAAGATGTGCGAGAACAGAGGGTGTGGAGGGTAAAATCAGGCCCAAATTCAGAATCCCTTTTACTGTTCCTCCTTGGAACCCCAGTGACTTATAATTTTGCTTCTGCTGCAGAGAGGTAGATATCCCTACTTGTTCCTTTGCAGTATTACATGCCAGCAACATATTTTAACTCAATCAACAAATTTCAGTGTCAGCAGCAGGTGACAGGTTTCTTGTTCTTAAGATTGTCCTAATGACACTTTCTGTTGCTGTTGCTTAGGTTTATGTTTATGCAAGCGCTGTGAATGTGAGGTGTTAATCAGCAGCTCTAATTACTAGGGTGGAATGAACATTCTAGGATTCAGTTCATTTGGTTTTCATAAACAAGGTTTACCTGAGGCTTTGTTCACACAGAAATGAATTCAAAATGATAGAAAGCCTGCCTATAGTGCCTTGAAAACATCTTTAATCTATGTGGTCCCTTGTTGATAATTTTAGGTGAAAACTGGATTTTCTTCATCAGAAGAAAAAGGGAAAATTAGTAGTCACTGAGACAGAAAAAGCTTTTTGAAATTAGTTTAATTCCTATCTCATTTGAGTAGCATCTCCTTCACCAATAGTTTAGGGGCCCAGGAAGATTTGGAAAATCTGGTAAGCTAATGACCCCATAGCCTTGGCCACTCTACAGTAATGAATAGGGAAAAATGGTCTCAGGAAAAACTCCCATGGATATGGAGATGCAATAGGTATGAAGAATTGCTGAAAAATTAAAATCTGGCACAGCTCTTATAGTCTGTGGTGGAGAAATCACACTATGTGTTAAAAAAAATTACTAATCTGGAATGTAGTTTTGTGCCTTTCTAAAACAAAATTCAGCTTATTATGAATGTGGTGCTTTAATGATTATGTAGGAATTCATTTATTGTGAATGCAGCATCTATATTTTCCACATTAAATATAATTTAGATAAGGATTTATTAAATATTTCCACAAGGACCATACACTTAAAAACATATTATCTCCAGATATGGTGTTTCGTTTCAGAACAATTTAAATGACTTAGTACATGAGAAGAAGACAAGTGTATACTGAGTTGGGTGAAAGAGTAAATCCCAAAGATTATAAATATATTACTTCATATTTGGGTGTGTGTGATTATTATCATCTTTAATGCAATAGCTAAACACTGCAAACATGTAAGAAGCTTTACACTTCCAGATTGCTGAAAAATAAAAGTGCAGCTTTTTTTTTTTCCTTTATTTCTTCCAAAATATGAAGAAAAGGATGCAAAGGAAGAGGCTTCCAGGAACTAGGAAATCCAGCCATATTGTCTACATGCATCCCAGCAATACTTTACAATCAAGTGCTGTAAATGACTATATTTACAATCTATTGGATTCTCCTCATTATCCCACTTTCTATGATTTTAAGTCCAAAGTATGGGCTGACTAGACCTGGTATATACTAGGAGACCTACAGGAGAATGATACTCTCCTTTTGTTGCAGGAAGAAAGATTTGTCACTGGTCTCTTGCTTACTTCCCATTTCAATTTTTCAAATACATTCTCAGCATCTAACTACGCGAAACCCTAAATCTCTTCAAATCATTACCACCAGTTATATATCTGCTTATTCTACCAATCAGCACTATATAAAAAGTGGGTATCATAACCATATAAAAATGAGCATGAATAATATTTTGAGCCATCATAGCCAAGCTATTTATTATTATTTTTACTTCCTAAGTGCTGAAGATGATAAAGAATACCTTCCTTTTACTATGGGGTTCTATATGCTTCTCCTACTTTGGCTCATGTGCTAAAAGGTTTTTTTAATCAGCTAAATCAATCTGACATTTTTTATACAAATTATTCAGATGATGTAGCATTTTGTTTGCAGGGTGACTAGTGCACTTAAATTTTATTCACATGATTGAATTCCAGGACAAAACTCCATTCTCTTGATCTCTTGTCTGATCATCTCATGGGGTTTATGAAGCACTGTCCTGCATCCATTCTTTGAATTTGTATTTAGATCTGTGTTACACTTAGGCCCAGCAAGAATACTTGGAAAGGATCCTTTCCCATAATGGCAGCTCAAGGTCTCTTTCCAAACCCTCATGGAGAAGAAGCTATGAATCTTCCCAACAGCCAGAACAAACAGAAGTATTTCACTCCCTTTCCTACTCTGGTTTTACAGTATCCAAAAACGTTCATAAGATTTTTTTTTGCCTGATAAAATTAGCTTGACCTTCACTTACTTCAGTTCAGAGTAGAAGAATTCTTATAATTACAGATTATATTATGTTTATATATATATTTTATATATATAGTGTATATATATATGTATATATAGTGTGTGTATATATATATAAAATGTTTAAACTATCTACTTCCTCACATGCTGGTGGTATTGAATGAGCTTATATATGTTATCAGAATAAAGATAAATGAGAATAGACCATGGATCACAAGTCCCTATGAGCACCGCACCATGAAAATGTCTTCTTTCACTTCTTCCCTTTCCACTGTTGCAACTCCAAATGCCATTAATTATTCTCTCACTACTTTGCACTTTCCACTTGAGAATTCTATGCATTTTGTATTTAGTACATTAATCTAATGAAACTTCAATGAATATTTATTATTGTTGACCTTATTTTAATTATTCTTCTATTAAACAGAAGCAATAAAAGAACAAAGAGCAAATGATTTGTCATAGTTGTGAAAGAAGACAAATTCAGATATCTTAGAGAACAGGATAGTGTCTTCTGCTAAGAATTACCTTTCTCAAAAGACTTATCTTCTAAATGACTTCCTGCAAAGATCACTCCCTTTCTCTGTGGCTGAAATCGATTCTTCTTTCCCATAATGTAATGACTGAATGTCCAGAGAAGTTTTCTATTCATGTTTTCTTACTACAATATTCTACAATTTATAAATGCCTTTATATTAATTCAAGGTGAAATTACATATTAGAGCTGCCAAAAGAGAATAACTGGCCTTCACCTCTGCTTCATTCCTCTTTGAGTTGATTCAACTCGCCAACCTGGCAGAAAACTAACCCAGCAAAACAAGTCTAAAAGTTTCTGCCAGACTGGGGAGTATATTTTGTTCAGTGCAAGGTTCATAAGCCTCAGAGCTCATGAAAAAGGGATATTGAATGGTCCTGGTGGGAAGTTTTTTTGCATGTGTGCATCTCGTAGAACAACACAGTTTTAATGTACTAATTTACTCTCATCCTGTGTCTCTCTTCAAACTAAGGTAAATAGTAGTAGTTTCCAGCAGAACAAGAAACAACATTTGTTTTTGTGTAGTTTAAATAAAATAAATTGCAGTTGTTAAGAGAACTTGAAGTGTGATATATACTTTTATTTAGACAATCACCATTTATTTTCAGCCAAAAGGAAGATGAAATTCTTCTTATAGTAATTTTAGGATTTTGCAGTGAAGTTCTAGAAGATTATAGCATTATAGTGGGAAGTTTCATTAAGAACATGTCCTGCACCTGAGATAATTTATTTTGAAGAGGTCTGAAGCAACTTGGAACAGAAATCACACTGAAAATTACAATCTGTATCTCTGTTCAAAACAAACCAAAACTGTATTTAAGAACTTGCTTCCAAGAATGTAAGGTGTCTAACTATGTAGCTAGGTGACCACTCAGCTGCTCTAAAGAGCAAGGTGGATGATATTCTGTTATCAAGTCAAATACCAAGCAGGCAAAGATAATGGCTAATTTTAAAATTCCTTCATCACCATTAGTAAAGGATTAAAAAATGATTAAAAAATTATAAGTATGAAATATTTCTATAGGCATCACAAAAGTATTCCCTAATATTTCCCTTTCCCAGAGTTTTGGGTCTCAGACTTGTCAGAAACTGAGTTTCTGTAGCTTAACCTGCTAATGCACATCAATTGATACATGTAAGAAAACACCATCTGTGCAATCTTATTCATGTCAGTTGTGAGGTAATTCAACTTAAAATTCTTTCACTGAATAGACACATCAACAGGCACTATAATCATAGCTGGAATGCACATAGTCACTCACTAAACAGAAGAAAATTCACTGTGACTGAGCCCTTAAGGGTCTTCAGACTTTTATTAAATATCAGATATTGCATTGTGATGTAAATATTTAGTTCTTAGTTTTGAAACAACATTATATGTAGAAAAAATCCAGGCTAAATAGCCAGTTAGACAAAATATGACCTTAGAGACTGTGACTCCCACAATCACCAGACCAATTATTATTAATGTAATTCTTGAATCTGATACAATTTCTTTTACTTTTCTCTAAACTGAGTAAAGTATTAGTGACTACAGCTAACAGAAAATGAAAAAAAACTATATTAGTAGAACAGTATGTCTAGTTTCTGGTTGTAAGAGATCTTCAAGTTACACTAGCAGCTCCAGGGAGTTATATGATAATTGACTAAAGACCAGACATTGGGGGAGACATCTGACATTTTATTAAATGACAAAAGGATCTTTACTTGATATATATTAAAAGCAATTCAGATGTTCCTAGGTGAATTTAGGCATATATATATATATACACACAACATATCTAAAAAGTCTTCACAAAATGCAGTTCTGTATTCTCACATATAAGCAGCTTCATTAATATAAGGACCATTCTATGAAAATGCATGATGCAAATTAATTAAATTGCATTCAAACACACCAAATAACCAATCTAAAGCAATTGATAAATATGGACAAAAAAGATTAAGAGAAAACATTTTCATATTTTTAATTAGATCTTTTCCCTATTATGACAGTGCAATAAACTTTGTCGAAAAAGTTTGGAAGAATTATTCAAACCTAAGCTGCAAGACCAACAGATCCAATACACCTTTGAAAACAGAGTGGAGAGCTATCTCTAGAGCTGATAGAACAGTGCTGTTCTCAGGAGAGCTCCTCAGAAATCCCTCTTTGCATCTCCCTGGAAAGTAATAAATAATTTTAAAGAATATACAGCCTATATTTCCTCTTTGCACTCTCTTTTTTCTTTTCCTACTTACACGTAGTCTGCTTTATCTGCAGGATTTTGATGACTTGTCAAAGACACTCAGATGTATTTGGAGAAACATTGCCCCAGCAAAAACCCTCATCAAATAGAGATAACAGATGGAAATGAGACAAACAATTTCCTGATCTAAGAAGGCAAATTCAAGATTTGGTTTACAGTAGAGGGAGATGGGACTTTTGATGAATTCACCCACTGCATTCTTCTGTGAAAGCTTGACATGGGCTCTCCCCAAGTGATTTAATTTTCATTAGCACAGTATTGTTAAATGAAACATGCAGAATATGCTGGCCTCCAAATCGACTGTGTATGAAAACAGCAAGAAACAAGAAATTTCCTAAGAATTAAACATTGCCTTTATTATAGCAATCCTCCTCACAGACAAAAGAGTTAGGTATCTAAATTTTTGTATACTTATGTTAAAATTTTGTTCTCCACCTAATGAAAAAATATTGGACGCAGTGTATACTTGACTTATTTTTTTAAAGGTCTTGGCTTTTTAAAGGAGAAAATAGAAGCTCTCTGTTTTGTAGAAGGTTTGGTATCTGTACTGTAACTTTTTTCTTTAGGAGTATCAGAAGAACTTGAAGAGGAAATTATTGCTTTTGTATTTTGTGCCTGATAGGTTCCATACCTGGATCTGAGGTTCTGAATTATCACAGGAAAGGCCTACTGCAATTTCTTAACCTTACTGTTTCTGAATTGGTTCTTTTATCTGCATACTAAAACACTTCATCTTATTTTGAGAGAACTGATCTTGCTGATGGAGAACGTGTCCTGGGAGGAACAATGAAAGGCCATCAGAGAACTGAACGTGCTTGGCTGGTTCCATCTGAATTTTTAGGCAAAGCTAAATCAAAACCCAGGTCTCTGAGCTTGGGTTTGAGAAAGATATTGCAAATTAAATTCACACTTCTGAAAATACAGTGGGTTTATGTAAAAGAGTTAAACCAGAATATATTTTTTTTCCTGTTCACTTTTCAAGCCAAAATGAAAGCACCTGAAGGATTTCTTCAAGACCTGTATTTACCTAAAATATATCAATGAAAAATAAGAGGAGTTTTAAAGTTGTTAAAAAATTATAAAATAACATTAATTATTGAATTCGGAAACCAGTGTTCCAAACAGTGAAATTAAATGTGTACCAGATAAAAATATTGGTATTTTTCATTATTATTCTTAAAGGCAGAAAACCTTTTCTTTTTGGAATTTCTGAACTGACACAAATGTCTTTAAAAAGGGCAATTAGTGACAAGTGACTATGAAGAACCCTGTGTTGAGAAGCTGAGCCTAAGCCTCTTGAAGATTCTCCATGTAAACAAGTCAGACCACATCACTCATTATCCCTCTTTTGTTTACTGGGAGAAAAGTTCAAACTATTTAATGAGAGGATTACCCATACTTCAACTCCATTGAAAAAGATTAATTGATATTTTCCTGTTAGGGGTTTAACCACTTGGATTTGGCCTCATATCCCCCATTGTTACCGATGCTGTGATCAGCAGAGCAAAGTTGCTTAAAGGTTAGACAAACTTTGCAGCATAAATTACACAAACTAATTTATGTTAAAGTTTGGTGAGCCTCTAAGCCTGGAGAGCTTCTATTAACTACTCAGGTGTTTAGAAAAAATAGCTGTTAGAAAATAAGATCATTTATGAAGAAGTACCTAATATTTACACAGAATTTTATAGCATGTTGAAGGATTTGGATTCAGTACAGCAATTGTGCCACTGTAAGAAAAATATATAACATTCAGAAAAGCCAGTACTATTAGTATTATTGACATTTCATTTTAATGTGCTTGTTTTCTAATTACATTTAGGATGTGGGGGGAACAGGGCCATGAATCTTGAAATACATTTTTTCTTCAAAGCTTTAAAATTTTCCAAAAAATGAGTGTCTTGTGGACATATGGCTGCATATTTGGATAACACCATTTGCATTTTCAAACTTGCAATATTTTTAACCACTCATTTGGCTTTTGCTTTCAGAAAAGCAGACAGTTAGTGCATTCATTTGAAATTATTTAGTCTCTTTAACTCTTTAAAAAGACAAGAAAGGAAAGTATATTCATGAATCATTTATGTTTTTATTTATGCTTGAAAATGTAAACTGATAATCTGATACAGATTTATTGAGTAAAAAAATCAAAGATCCTGTAAATATTAGATATTCATAGATATTGAGGTAAGTAAAACCATAAAACACATATGACTTAAAGAAAAAATGTTAGCAATAGGAAAAAAAATTGAAACAATTGACCTAAATGAAGCAGTTAGGACACAATTACATAGGTTTTGATCCTGCAAAGAAAGTATGCTTCAAGTAAAACTGTTGGAGATATCGTCCCTCAAAAAACAACATTCCCCATTCTTCTAGTACCTAATGACTATGCAGTATTTACAATTATTTATTCTGCTTTAAAAAATACTTTGATTCTGTACTCTGTTCAGTAGAGGAAAAAGTATGGTATCTACTAATAAAAAGACCAAGATGGTTGTAAAAAAAACCTTCTCCAAAATACAAAATAGAATTATTTTCAAAAGCAACAGATGAAGGAAATGAGAAAATGTCAAAGGTACTTACAAGTAAGATAGAAGAATATATTTTAAAACATTCTGCAAATGAAATGGTAATGGAAAATTAATAATTTTGAGTCAGTTTTAAGGCACAGAAAAACAAATATAAAAAATCTGGGTAATTTTAGTTTCTCCAATCATAAATTAAAGTTTTAAAAGCCTTGTGATATAATGTCCAGATGTTTGATGAATAAAATAAAAAATTAAGTCATTTTCAAAAGTTGGTGTAGACAATTTCAACTATTTCAGAATATTTATCTTTAAAGTACCGATTCTAAACTCTATATATGCTAAAATATGCAATAGTCTGAAATTTGTAATATTGTGCATACATTTGGACATATTGCAGACATATTTGGACATATTGTGGACATATTTGGAATATTTCAGTTTTTTCTTAATTGACATACTATATGGATACTTATATTTTCAAGAAACAGCAATCTGCTTCATTTTGAATTATTTTTTTAATGTGTATATCTAATTATTACTTATTTATTAATTTCAGCAGAAGTTTAATTAATTAGCAGCTGATGCAAAGTATGACAAAAGTAAATACAAGCACTTACATTACTTCTGATATTGAACAAGTACAAATTTTATTGACCCTAATCCTGACAAATGTAGTTAACCTTATTGATTAACTCAAGCACTGAAATAGAAAAATGTTTTACCACAAGACACTATAGTATGACCACTATGTCAGCTATTTCAGCATTCAAGACTTAAATGCACAGCCTACATTGAACATATTGATTTTCCTAAAGAGTCCTCCTATAATAAATACTAGATTATCACTGCAAGTCTCTGCAGACATGTTAGGTGATCACAGAATGGAGCTGTAATCAGAGGAAGTTCTGTGAAAGATAATCTTCCTTTATTCTCCTCCTCTGAGAAATTAGGTACAGAGGAAACAAGGGACAGCAGAAATCACTGCAGTTGTTCCTATAAAATCTGCTCTTAGATTATGAAATATGTCATCTTAACACTTAAGCCTTCATCCTTCCAAAGGCAAAAGTTTTCAGAAAGATGTTAACATAATTCCTGTTTTTAAAACTACTCTAATACTAAGTTAATGTTTAAATTAAGATGTAGCTGAAAAACACTTATATAGACAAAATAGCTTGTATAAACTCACTCTAATAAAACTTCCTTTTATTTAAAATAAGTAGAATCAATACATATAATTTTTTTAAAATCCAGTTGTTTGTTTACGTTAGCGCTAATATTTTTGTTATCTTGACACAGGATTATTTTTAGAATATAATTTTCTTTTGTTAAAATGCTATGATTAATAATTAGGTCTGTAAGAAAAAAAAAAAAAAAAAAAGAGAAGACAAAGGATTATACACTATGACATTTTCTAGTCTGAATTATAAGCCCTTTATAATTTTTTTTAAATTTCAGATGTACCTTTATTTGCTATGAAAGACAAGACAAAACCAGAAGGAACACAAGACTTTAACAAAACAGAAGACAGATGTCCAGAAATTATCAATTGCTAAAGCACACAGATTGTGATTAAATTTTAATGTGGCTTTTAACTTAAGTAAAGATTTTGCTTATTGAAGAGAAAGAATCCCAGAGAAAATATTGTTATTGATTTCATCATTTTAGATGTAACTGATCCCTTAAGTAATTTTTCTTGGTTTCAGTGTCAGTTTTTAAATGTCTTCTTAGACTTAGGAAATCATTAGAGGGCATGTTCATTTAAAATTCTAAGTTTAATGCATAAATTGTTCTCCAGTGGACTCAAAGCCACATCTGTTGAAAACAAAACAAAGCATTCAATGTTCTGAGTAAAATCAAAACATGACAGTAGAATGGTAAGAGAGAGTTAAATTAAGCAAATTAAATGGCATGAAAAAGTTTTCGATTGATTTAGAAAATGATTGTATGCTTTTAAAAATATATTGATTATCTTCATTGCTTAGAGAAAGGAAGCACAATGTGTACTACGACAACATGACAGTCTCACATATGGTGAAATACATGAATTGTGCACATGGCTTTTTAGCACAACTGTATCAGGACAGAGGTTGCCCATTACATATAAGCAAGATGCAGTGGCTTGGTTTGTTGATTTTTTTCCTAGACAAACAGAAAGTGAATTATGATGTTGCCACACTGATAAAAAAGCAGTCCTTATTGTTCTGTCAATAAAATTAATTGCTAATATTGAGAAGCCATAATAGCCACTATCATGTTCTGATGTTTCATAAATATTTAACTGTGTAAGACTCCTGAGGTCAAAAGGGCTAATTCCATTTAGTTTCCTGAATAGTCATGCAAATTTGACTACTTAGAAAGTGAAGTGAATAATAATGACAGATCTTTATATATAGTGTTCTTTGATACAGACATGTTGTCTCTATTTACTTCATAAATTTAAAGTAGCTTTTTTGAACATAACCCTTGATGGTTTTTCATAGAGAGTTCTGTTAGAGTCTCGTATCTGCTCTATTAAGCTTAACTTAATGTCTTGTAAAAGAGAGAAGTAGCCATGAAGCTAAAATGTTTTGTAACATCTAAAACAATTCTCAGCATATTTCTTGGCAAGTTCTGTGCGTAAAGCCTACATAAAGAGAAATTACCCCGAGTCCTCTTTTCAGAATAATCAATCCATACTTCATATAAAGTTCTTGACTTTGAGAAGCGGACAGATAAATATTGGTCCAATTAGAACATTATTAATGTTTAATTATTCATACCAGCCTTTTCTGATCCTGCAGCTCTCCTGTCCTCCTGTCCTCGCTCCACTGATTATTCTTTGATTAAAATCCACCTTGTCGCACTTTTTCCTCTACACTTAATTAGATCTGTGAAACTAGAATTGTGCATAAAACAGGTGTTGACCAGTGTGAGTTTCACTGAAAAGTCAAATATATCAAATGCATCCTGCTGACAAAAGTCACAGACAATATTTTTTGCTTGCACATGTTCTTTGTTATCATTGCTTGCATTATGTAAAGGGTCTCTGAACATAACTTGTTCTTACTTACTTCTTCAAAACTCATAACAAATCAAAATTATTTGTAAAACACAATATGCCCAAAAAAAAGAATAATGAAAACCAAGAATAATCACTTTAGCTTCGATTGAAAGCTTTCACCATACAAAAGGGAAAACAGATGCCTTAATGGGTCAAATGAGAGAATGAGAGGAGTTCAATCTTTTCCACTACACACCTTCTCTATGATCTACTGCTGTGGCAAAGAAGTAGTAACCTGTCTAATTTTCTTCCAGCTCTATATGTCAGTTTCATGAGCTAGTAAAAACATTTCTGCTCTGAATATGAAATGACAAAACCCAAAGCGGAGCAACCACAATTAACACAAAAACCACTTAGGTTTAAAGATCTGCAATAAACACTGCCTAAACACAAAAGACAGTATAAAGCCATTTGTCATATGCAGACATATGCATTTATCATATGCAAACATCATGGACTTTGGTGTGGTACATCTTGATTAGTACTATGCCTCTGATGACAACTGCAGTCATTTAATACATGCAGCAACTATGCAGCAATGCAATGAGGAGCATTTTAGACTGGTAACACTCAAGCTCTGAATGGCAAGAGTGGTTTGGTTTATGGGAAGAGTTCAAAAAGCACAAGAAAGCAAAACAAAATCAGCTAACTCTCCAAGGCAAGACGTCTGTTATGTGTCTGATATTTAACTCAAAGCCTCTAGTGGCATTTTCTTTGTGTAAATTAAACATCTCTGATGTGACTATATAACAAAATAAAACATCATGAATAGCTCTTGCATCTCTGGAGCTCCCTCTCCTGTTTATGGTCAGCAGCCAGCCTTCTTTGGTTCCTATTCAGGTAACTCAGACACTTATGGGTCTAAATCAAGTTAGGCCGTGTGATCTGACTTTCACAGACTATAGAATTTTTTTCCAACACTGTCTCTACTGGAATTCAGTGACAAAAGTTTGTGTGCCAATACCTATTGACATTTGTATAGAAAACGGTGAATAAGATTAATTGCATCATAGAGCCACCTTGAAAAATTATTGAGGAAACTTCCAAAAAGACATTTATTAAGTGCATGCAAATGCCCATAACAGAATTGAGAAACTGATCTCAGGCAGACACAGTAGTTGAGGTTTTTAAAAATTTTAATCTTTTCTTCAGAAAATTTAGTTACATGTTGTTTACTACTAAACAGTTGGCCTAAATGTATCTGTTGTTACATTATTGAAGAGGAATATAAGACCTGTTTTCAGAGCTGCTTGAAATTTTTCCTTATGTGGTTACTTTCAGTTAATTGCAAGTTTACCAAACTAACTGTTTCAGGTTTTAATTTTTCATGCTGAGTATCTGACTTAGACTGATAATTCTGAAAAAAAAATTAAACTAGAACCATTTAAGCCGTTTCCAAGAGCAAGGATATTGAAAAGGCATCAGTTTCTTGTAATTTCAATTCATTTGCTACATGCTGTTCTAAATGTCATATACTAGATTCACACTACTCTTCTGCACTAACACAGGAAAAAATGGCAGTCCCCACCTCAAGAAGCTTATATTCTGACAGTAAGTGGAGCAACAACCCAGGTTTAAAAACCAATGAAGAAATTGGAAACAAGAAAACCGTATTGGACACTTCAGTAGGCAGTGTCAGCAGAAGACCAGGAATCTAAATTCTGTTGGTCTCATTTCAGTCTTCAAAAATGGGTAATATTGCTCTTACCTCTGCTAAAAATGAAACAAAAATAACTAACTGACTAACTAACTAAATAAAAATGTTAGTAGAAGAATGTTGAGAAAACATGTTGGGTTTTTTTTTCTTTAAAACAAATATGGAATAATTCTCTGAAAGGAAAACAGAATACCAAATCACACTACCATTCAAAGGATAAAAGGAAGACTGCACATACTTACCTGCAATGAAGCAAGCTACAGAAATTGACCTGTCCACAGGATTTTCAATGCTTTGCTTGCTGCATGAGTTTCTGGTTGGAGATTATTTAAGTGAATCACCTTGCTTTGGGTACGCAGACATTTGGTAAAATTCTTGAAATCTGCAGCGGCACCATAGACTTTTCTAACAAATTTGGTCTTTTATTTAGGAAAACTATCCATTGCATGTTCAACATCACGAATTTCTGTCTTCTCTTCTCCTGAAGTGAAATTTGTTCCACAAAATCTACTCTCTCATCTTTCAGTTAAACTACTGTCTGATGCAACTGGGCTTCACACATAGCTAAATTTCAACTCCAAATTCAGATGTTTTGAGCTGTGTCAGAAAATAGTTATGCTATATTCTGATAGAATATCTGTTTCATTTACAATGATAACAAAGTCTTCCTTTCTTTTCAAACGTATATTTAAGGAGAAAAATATTTTGTTGTCTACTCAGATTATTTTTGGAGCATCAATTGGAATTGGAGCCCCATTGGGTTGAGTGCTATAAAAGCACACAGTAAAAGGAAATCTTTGAGTCAAAGCACTTATACGCTAGTTTGTATGAATAACAAAACAGTGAGAGAAAAGAAGAGAAAAATGTAACCTTTTTAGTAAAGACAAATGTTTGGACTTCCTAAATATTATATCACTCTGCCTACTACTTTCAGTTATGTCAGTTGTGGGGATTTACCCTCTACTACTTCTGCTGCAGGAACACATTATTCTATCAAAGAAAGTAAAACCTTGTTTGCAAAGTTAATTTACATTTGAAAAATTAACATTTTACATTCCTAGCATTAATCCTAGGGTGTGATTTCTAGAAATTCCTAAATTCTTCAGTTTCAGAATTTTCTAGGAGCAATTCTGGCAATATTTTCAAAGTTAATTTGCTTTAATCCATTGATTATTTAGTAGACCCAGAATAAAAATTCTAAGTTTTAGAAAGAACTGAATTAAACTAGTCATTTGAGAAAGGAAATAATTCCTGAGCAAAGAGAATATTATTTTGCTCAGTACTGGATCTTCCAGTCCTTACCAGGTTTGAGCAGATGATTGTAGGAATCTATAAGTTCCTTTAAGATTCCTTCTCTTGCCTCAAAAGTATTGCATCTCTTTTTCTTTAGGAAGCCTATTTACATGTGCTAATATTCCCTTCACCTGCTATGTTCTTTCTTATACACATCTTTGTATTTAAAGTGCATAGACTGACTCTCATGCAACACTATGAAGAATGGATGCACAAAAAAGGTTGTGATGGAGCATCTCAGGCATCGTAAAAATAGCAATAAGATAATATCTTTGTTTCCAGAACAGCTTGCCTGTAATATTCTACCAGTAATATTTCAGTAGGGCAATAGATGAACATATCAGTTTCGATTAATTTGTATAATGGCACATTTAAGAGACTGACTTTTTGAAGTTTGTTCCATCTCCACGTGTAATTTTTGGCTCCAGCATAATCACTGCCGTACTGTCTTCTTGCACATGGTAAACTAGCCATCTGGATAGTGTGTCAGCATTAATGTTTTCACACCCTCAGCTTCCTGTGCTAAATGAAGTCAAATTCTTGAATTATGGCAGCCCACCTGCACATAATTTTTTCCATAGTCTGTGACTACAACTTTTCTTCCAGAAGCATACAACAAAATATTAGTATTCTGAAAACTGTGACATAAGTTTCAAAGGTCCAGGAGTTACTTGTACTTTGAACTGCCCATGGAGAGAGGACTGACAAGACTGTAGCCTAAAGTCAAGAAGGATTCAACATCTCTTGGGAGCCCTTCCAGGTCCACTGTCTCCATTCATTTTTCAAGCATTCATAGGGTAATTTTGACACCTGTGAGACCGTAGCTGGAAATTAAGACTTGTGTGTGCTTGTGTTATGTTAAGAAACAGATTGCTAGAGAGAAAAGTACTCAAAGCATGATGTGAAATTTATTTCATATCTTCAAGGATTTCTCTGTGGTCCACACACACAAAATTTAATAGAAGCTATGAAGGAGAGAATTCAACAGAAGACAAATCCCTGATTGTAAACAAAAAAAAAAAAAATTGAACCAAGACGTAAATTTAAAAGTTTTTATAATATGGTTACAGTCCGACAGAAAACCAGTTCTTTGGCTGCTATCATTAGAGATTCTAGTAGTGATATAGATTTTCCATTCAGAGTTCGCCACCTCTTTTCTAATTAATTACTTTTTCTTTAAACTTTCTGAAAGAGCTTACCCCAATTGTCAGTGTTTGGAGAAATAATAAGACTAATTACAAAAGCTAACATTCTTTGGAGTTGTATTTCTGCAGGTTCTTCAACAGGTGAATCAGAACAAGGCTGAAGTTGAGATGTCAAATTGTCCTTGTCTTCTACTAAAAAAAGTCTGGGAGACTGCAGCTTTGTGAATTTTTGTCCTTACTCTTGACAGAACCATACCCTTAATGGAACATTAATATGAACCATACCCTTAATGGAACATTAATGAGGAAGGAGACAGCTCAGAAAAGAGAGCTTTGTGATTTCATGGTAATATCTTCCCTTGCAGGTGGAGAAAGATCCCAAACCTTCTGTTTATTCCCCATTTTCAGTTGCAATTAAATGCCTGGAATGCAGAGGGATGACAGACATTTCCCTATAAAATTTTGACTCAACCTTAGTACTTAGAGTTAGGAAGGAACTCCAGAAAAGAGGATTGCAAGAAGAAAGGAAAAAAAAATGTGCTTACTTGTAGATGATAGATACCACATCAAGCAAAGTAATCACGTACAAAATTAAGCTTGAGTTTGACTGACATGTGTGGCTCAAACAAGTAACAGGAAATGCAACTGTCATCTGCAGCTATAGATTTCTTTCCCATTGACTAGAAATCTTAATCATAATACATTCCCTCAAAGAGACTTTACCCACAATTCTTTCCTTATACTTTTCACAGGTTAACTTTGAATCTTAAGAAATTAATGCTGTTAGCATTTATTTACTTCTAGCATATTATATTCACATTTACTTATTCCAAACTTGTTCTCTATCCTTATTTTACTGTTATTGATTGCTACCAGCAAAAAAAATACAGGGATATAGAAGAACAAGCCTTAGAAATAGAATGAAAACACAATGTAAGGATGAACCAATGCACACAGGAATCAGTCAGCCCTTTCATTGATCCCAATGGGTATGGAATCAGTCCTATTCTAATTATTTCTTAGTGTCAACACATTTCATCACAGACACATAAGAGTATTCTGCTTTTCACTGAAATTTAAGCTAGAATGAAGGGTAGATAATACAAGGCTTGGAGAATTTCAAAACCTAAAAATATTCTCTTAAATAAATTAAAGAACCTCATGGAGTTTTTGTTAGTCCTAATTCCAAGTTTTTTGTTCCTTTGCCTCTACAAAAACCAAGCATGATGTGTATATTTTCTGAAATAGTGGAGCATCTCAACATCTTTCAGGCTCTTTTTGTTGGAGGGCATCACATTAAGCTGTCTTCATCAAAGAACTCCTACAGAGCTAAAAGACAGAGGTTGCTAGGTACCCTGAGCTGCTTTCTGACACTTTGTTGACTGTATGGGGAGGTAGCAACCAAAATCTGCCACCAAATCTAAATAACCTAAACTTATATAGCAGTGCATCAGTCTTTTGCTTCCCTTTCTACTACAGTGAATCACTCATTCCTACCTCTGACATCTGTGAATAATATTTTCTATCTTTTTACAACTAAAAGTCACTCACATACTGGGATTTGCACCATGTTTTAGCAGTGTAATGAGCCATAAGTCATGAATATTCACTAGGAAGATGAGCAGAAATACCATTACCAGGCTAAGTCCTATATATCAGTAAGTATATAGGGTTAATACTGGAAATTATTCCCTATCAATCTATGTAAAAGATATGCAAACTTTTTTCAACTTTACCTTTTTCTTGAACTATGCTGAATATAGCATGCTATATTGTCTGCTATTAACAGAAACAACAGGCCAACAGGTATTTTTATGGACATTTAAAATAACTCCAAAGCATTTACAAATTAAACTATGCACATACTTGTGAGTGTGTTTGAATATATGTACAGACACAGGAATGCACATGAAACTAATACATGCAACCCTTCCTGGCACATCATGAATCTGTAATCCTTTTCATTGACAGAGGACACCAAACTGAAAAACACCAAACTGACAGGGGAAACCACAACATTAGTATGTTATAGAACCCCAGACAAAACTTGAATATCATGACTTATAAAAAAAGCTACTCTTTTCATGGTTTTAATTCAACTGTCATCCTTTACATCTCTTAATCCAATAGCTCTTCAAATTCTTACCAAATTTTTGGACTAAATTAAATCACAAACAGAATGGTTTCGCAAAAACAAGCTCATGTTAGTCCTGTGAGAAATAGTACTTGTGACATTCAAAGAAGCCAATTCCTTCCTATAAGTAGCAGTCTTTATAATTTGTGGAGACTATATATGCATCTCTAGAACCTAAAACTTGGTGGCACTGTGTGAGAATTTTTTTCTTCAATTATGGCGTTTTTCAGCAATATAGAGATTACCTCAGGACAGTCATGCAGAAAGGAAATTACAGATTACTTCCCATAAAAATACACTAAAGTAACAGTGGACAAAGGGTCCTCCTCTCAAAACTGGCAGAAGCATAAAATATGATTCTGAAGTTTCCGGGACAGTATTCCAAGATTCAGGAAGGTAGAGCTATGGAGCTGTTAAATCAATCAGCACTAAGAGGAAATAATTATTTTTATATTTTCCATCTGGAACTACCTGCAGTGACTTCTCCACAGATATCTGACCAGGCTCAATACAGCTCCCGAGTCACATCAGAGAATGAACCTCAGAAATGTTGGTGTTGAAACTGGCAAAGTAACCTATGACTCTGAATGAGAGATGCAAAGGCCACACCTCTTCCATTTCCTTTGATTACCCAAACCTTTAGCCTCTTAGAAATCACAAGGTTTAATATTTTACATTGTGCGCTATATATAATTTTTGAAGTGATTTTCCCTTGCACTGTTTATTTTGTTTGGCACGGCTCATATTCTCTATTTTCCCATGTTAACAGATAACAGTAAAGATACGCTTTGTGCAAGGACTCTGTTGGAATATGCACAAATTCATTCTTTGTACATCAATGGGACGCTTGATAGTATTTCCATTCTCTCTTGATTATTGGAAAACAGCAGACTGAATATAAATAGGATTTAAATCCTGTTGAAAGCTAATGTTTTACATACTGCTAACTGGTAGCTCTGCTCAAAATTAGATGTTTTCTGTTGTAAACAAGGTTAAACTGACAAAAAAGTGGGATTTTGTTAGAATTTTAGGGTCTTGTTACATGCATTTTAGGTCAGATACTGTTTGCTATGAGAGAACAGTGGTTTATTGTAGAGTTGTCAATTTAAATTAAATTATGACTTTTGAGAAACTAACTTGAAAACTTAAAGCAGTCATATGATATTATGCATTACATCTTCAGCCCATTAAGGGATCCTAAAGTAAGGGAACCAAAGACAGAAAATACTGGTTCAAATTTCAAGCCACAATAAGTGTGAATATACCCTCAATTTAATAAAATATATAATGCAACTTCCTGAGGCTTAAATTTCTTACAATTGCACTTGGAATGGGCACTTGTTTTCCCATTATTGGCCACTTTAATCTACTTATACCCTAGTTGTCTCATTTAAAGATCACTTTATAGTACTGGGTGATGTGCATCTGAGGTCTGTGTTCCACTATTGCCTGACGCAACACAACAGTTTACAAATTTCTGAACTTGATCTGAAAGCTGATTTAAAAATCTATACAGACAATCAGATTTCCTTGAAAATATATACACACAGGTCTGCTGTGAGGTGGCTAAAATGAAGTAAATTTAGTTTCAGGAGACAGGAAGAAAGCCAAGACTGAAAAGTAAAGATCTAGAAGCAAATGGACACTAGCACTGACCAAGTTTGAAACCCATCCCTCCCCAGAGAAAATTAGAAGAGGGCAAGGAAGACAGGCTTTGGAAAAGTAGAATGTTTGTGCTTTTCTTTCCAGCAGACTGCATTAAATATTCAGCAAAAGGCGGGGATCAGCTTACATTACTCTTCTTGTTTCTCGTGTATCGGCTGACAGGTGCTGTAAACATACATAGACAAACATGGTCCTATTCTTGCAATGCTCCAATAACTGAGGGCAGAAATACCTTTTTTTTCCCTTTAGCAGCAACATTTTGATACTTGCAGCCATAATACACTAAGATCAGGTTTGCATCCACTGCCAAAATTAAAACTTTTTTGTCCTATTGTATAGTACAAGATTTAATTCTTCGACACCCAGAGCAAGGTGATGCTTCGTAGTTGATTTGAAAGCATAGTTCTGTGGGTTTATTCAGAACATAATAAACAATCATTTCAGCTAAACTCCTCCCTGGTATTTAATGACAATTAAAAATATTATAAAAATCTCTGGTCAACCTCTAGGTTTTGCAGCTTGAGGAAAAGCACAGACCAGTGTGAAACAGCTGACCTTGGCTAAAAGATGGAAACTAGTATTTAAAACATTCACTCATTCATGTTTAAGAGATGTCATGGTAAATAAATAATGACTGTTTACACTTAGTCCTAAATGTCTTCTTTTTCCACACTATAGGCAGCTATTTGGCTGAGATGGTATCATTCACTGATCTGATCACACTGTACCTTTTTTCTCACTTGAATTGTACTTTTGGCTGTCACTTGCTCTTTTGAACAAAGGTTTACACTATTAAAGGATATCATAATAGCATATCTTTTTTTTACTAAATTGATATTCAAATCAATAACGATAAGGGCAGTCTTCTCTTTGTACCTAGGAAAATGTGCCATCTGCATTTGGCTTCTGATATTCTGCTGTGAGCAAAATTTAAGCATAAGGAAGTGTTTAAGACTCCCCTTAAGTTAAACTGCAATTCTAAGTATTTTATAATCTTCACAACAGTCAGAGCCAGTAAAATCGACCCTGTATATTTTTATTTCATCTCTGCTGGATCATATGATATTTAATAATTGGTTCTGGCACCTCATTGCAAATTATTATAACTTTGAGATTCAACAGTTTTATTGAACATATGGGCAGCACAGTCTCAGAACATATATATGATACAGACTATCAAGAGGACCTTCTGTCATGTTTTGGTGAGCTTTAAAGGGTCAGGTAAATTTTGTTGGGTAGATTTGTGCTGTGTTTCCACATTCTTTGTTTTGTGTTTATTTAGTGGGCTACTTTTTTCTCCCTTGTGTTAAAATTCTTTCCTGTAAAGACTGACTCCATCCACAACTGCATTTGTTGATGCTGACGTGTGTACTATTCTGTCAGGCTTCTTTGCAGTATTGAAAAGCAGTGGCTGGAATGGCCAGGAAAGACAATCATTGGACCTTAGTGAATGACTTTCCTGTCACATGGTACCATATTGGATGAGTGTTTGTTTCAGTTAACACTACCTAAAGTTGCTGGTAGCAGAAGAACTCATCATATCAATAAAAAATGAACATACTTAAGAAGCCTAATTATTGATAGTCTACTTGATGGAAATTTGATAACAAAATTCAAATGATTTTCTAAGAAACCTATGCACTGCAGTATATTTATGTCTGGAAAAATATCGTACCTTCTTGCAACATAATTTCTTATAGCAATGCTATTTTGGTGCAGCTCTGGCTTCTGCACCCATACCTAATCTGATTTTCATCTATGAGTCTGTATCATTTGCTGTATTAGATTATACATGAATAGAAGCAGTTGTGCGTTCCCTGAATACGTAAATGTCCCATAGATTTCAGTGGGAAATGTGTGTGTGAAAGTAATAATATCCAGCCATTATGTAGATTATACGCAAATAATTGCATAACAAGTTGTACTGAAAAATAAATAGAGATGGCTTGCTGACACATGTATGTGCGTGTGTGTGTATATCTTAAAAAAGAAGCCTAATTTACAAAAACTGCTTTATTTCATCTTAATTCTGCTAAAAAGCTAACCACTCTGTCACAGTATTTTCTCCTCTACTGCCTTTTCAAGGTTGTGAAGGTGAAGAATTAGGAGCTTAATCAGCATTTACGTGTTTCCCAGTGCTTACTTTTACTATGCCAGGCTGTGTTTTTATTAATGGGGGTTTTTAATCTTTCTCTATAAATTCTTTTCTAGGTATCATATATGTAGGGAATACCAAAAGAAAAACATCCCACGGTTTTTGGACCTTTTTGGTTTTATTGGCACACATTCAACTGATTTTTACAGCTAAGGTTGGGAAATACTAGTTAGGATTATCATCTGTGAAAGTAAATTGTGTGAATACTACTAACGAATTTGAAGATCAGTATAAAGGTTTAGGTATACCTGATTACTTCCACAGAAGATGTATAAATACTAGAATTACAGGGGATCAGAATAATTGCACCTTTAGGCAGCAAAGCACTTCCTAGAGCATGAACTAGTTTTATGATTACTTGCCTGGCATAATTTGAACCAGTAGGTGGAGTCCTTGCTAATAATAATTGCATGAACAAATCTTGTTAGTATACTCTAAGGGCAAGATATTTTTCATATAATAAACTGCTAAAATCATATTTGCTTTAGGCTTCTTGTATTGGTATAATTAGCTAGAAATAGCAGTAAAAGGGCAGAGATAAAATATGCATAGACCTATAGCTATCTTTCAGAAAACAGAAGAAAACACAGTTTGAAAGAGCCAAACATTCTTCAGAAGAGGTCTTTTGGAAAAAATACTAAGCATAACTTGATAACTAGAAAGCTGGTTGTACTGTTGATTTGGCTTACTGTTGTTGCTATTTTCTTTTCTTTTCTTTTTTTTTTTTTTTTTTTTTTTTTTTTTTTTTTTTTTTTTTTTTTTAATCTAGATACTTTTTCAAGCACATCTCAAATTCCAAAGATTAAAAATCTTCCATGGTATAATGTCACTGAAATCCAAGGTTTTACATACCAATTGACACATAGGACTGTCATTATAATCTAGAGGTGTTTGTATAATAGAATGTAAGTTCAGATAAGAGGAGTGTGACAGTTTATAAACTTGAGTTTTTAAAAAAATCCCATTTTAGAGCAGTCTATGGGCACCTGAAATGTATCAAAAAATTTTGGTAGCAAAGCTCTCTAAAAGCTTTTGAATACATGCCAAAAAGAAAAACAAAAACAAAAACAAAACAAAAAAAAAAAAAAACAAAAAAAAAACCCAAAAAAACCCACCAAAAAAACCAAAACCAAAAACAGGAAAAAAAGAGGAAAGCATTTCTGGTACCTAATGGCAAAGGCAATCTAAATTTTTATCATAGGCAAGCGGCCTCCCCTTTAGGTAACTGATGTCTATGTTTATTCACATTTTTGTTTTGCTCTCCAATTCAAGACGTACTATAACTTTAATGGAAAAGTTTTACAGAAAATGAAAATGTACCCCAAAAAATGTGTAGTGATGCAAAGTGCCTATAACCTCCCACAAGAAAAAAATATCAATATATTCTGCTGAGTTATTTCAGTCAAAAACTGAAACAAACAAACAAAACTGAACATACATGTCCCATATGAGTGAGTGGCCTAAATTCTAAAAGACTACATATATGGATAGACCCTTGATCCTTTTTGAAAGAAAAATCTGCCCACTTTCCTCTTTTGTTAAATGGTGGACTTCATGATGTAACTCTGGGAAATGGTTTAGCTCTGAGAACTGAAGGGGAGGATGTTGACTGAAGGCTAGCACGGTCTGACACCTGAGGTCCCAGGGAAAGGCAACATGTGAAGATCACCTTAACTTTTCCATTTACCCAGTGACTACTTTAAGGGTGTCTCTTATCTCATGTGCTATACCTTGTTAGGTATAGAAATCTAGTATTATGTAGAGGGCATCTCCTGTAGTGATAGTAGGGCAAGATACAAAATTAGCAAGTTCTTATGTGAAGAACAGATCTTCACTTCCAAGTGCCTACAACTAAAGTTGGTTATTTGTTCTGACCTCTGGAAGATTCCTCATACCTTCAAAGTTCTTGAGGTACTTATTCATACCTATCTAGGTATGGATTCATATTTTTGTGAGGATAGCACCTGAATTCCACCAAAATTAGTGGGTGCTACAAATCAGGTATTCCTTCACCCAAGTGCCTGCAAGTTATTCAACAGCTAATCCTCCAAGTCTTGTTACATGCACCAAAACCTGTAATCCTCACAAAGTGCAATGCATCTGCTACAGTCTTCTAAAAGACAAAATGGTGTCCCTCTTTTATATAATTGCCTTTCCTGTGAAATACAAGCAAGAGATTCCCTTTCCTCCATTGCCTATGGGTGACTAATCCTACATTTCCTTTTTTTTTCAAGGAGATGGCCTACAGAATGGCTTAAGTGTAGGAGTGTCACTTTCTATCCTTTCCACTGAAGCTTTGAGAAGAGAAAACCATAAGAAAACAGTACTAAGCAAGCTGTTGGACTGCTAACTTGTGAGTTCTAATTCCTTGATTCAAGTCCTCCTTATGTATTTCAAGTTAAATCTAAACTACCATAGAAAACTTCAGCCTAGGTGTATTTACATTAACTTTGGGAATTGTTAGAATTGCAAGGGAAAACATAAGCAGAAAAAAACCCCATAAAATAATCACAATACAGAAAAAAATTATTTCTAGTTTACATAGAAGATGCATATTCTGGTGCACACCAAAATGGAACAAAGAAAAAGCTTAATTTATTCTGCAAACATTTTAAGTGAAGAAGGAGACTGATTCTTTCAATCTGCTTAGACAATTTTCCCTCAATTGATATATGAGGGCCCCACAGCAGTGAAATGTATTGGTCCAAAATTCATTCTTTGTCAACTCTCATGTACCTTTCAGGTATCTTTTAGTATCTGCCTTAAAAGAACATAGAATCAATGTAATTGGTTATACTAGATTAAGACAGAAGACTAAATCATGGTGCTAAAGAATGAATTTTCTCCTTTGTACCAAAAGCAGATTTATCAAAGATCTGACCGAGGAAATCTTGAGATTGTCTTACCACAAATTGCAACTTTAGTTTTATTATCTAAATGGATATACTTCCACTCTCGTATTATTCAAGCCCACTCTACTGTTTTTTCCAGGTCTATTATCTTGTGGTTTATCATATGCAGAACAGCATTTCTAGAGACATATTTTTACTGTTTAAATCTTGAAAGACAGTTCTGTGAGTCTACACCTCACCGGACCAAATGGATAAACTAGATTATTCATTTTGAAAGACTGGCACCTAGCAGTGAAAGATACTCTGGGACAGATACTTTCTATAGTAATGGAAAGTAGACTTAAGTCCAGTTCACTATCATTTGATTAGATTTTGTGACCATGAAATGTTTTTACAGATGTAATATTTTTTAAACAGTCACAGGCACCTTATTATTATAGGACATCTTACCTGCATCAGTATCTCATTAATTTCTCAGCACTGTACAAAGACTACGTATCAACATATATTTTCCATACTGTATATGCATATTTTAACATGCTTACTGTTAAGTTAGGAGGGGATCATAAAAACTCAGGTCAAGTTCTGAATTTTCTGAGTCAATATCTGGTTATAAATGGATTTTATATGGATGTGACTTTTAGCCTCCTGTTCCAAGAATGCTGATTGCCATGAGGTCCCAAAGTTAAGTCTCTAGATAACTTTCTCGCCAGCTGAGAAAAAAATCATTCAAAAAAATGTACATTTCACTTGATATGTCAATAAACAGGGGTAAGTTTACTTTTTAGAATTTCCATTCCTGTTATTTAAAGATCATTGCACAAAGAACCTATTTAATAAGTTATCTAAAATCTACCTGAAGTATTATTCAAGAGTGACATAGAAGATGCCTGTAACACATCAATACAGTATCAATATTACTTACCCAGAAATTCTTAAGATGTACGTTAAATAAAGCAGCAGCTTTCTTGGAAGAAGCCTACCTTGGCTTGCAACCATACAGAGACACGGCCAGGCAACTCTGTCACAAAGCATCCACAGCAATTTTCTCTACTCAAAACTCGTTTCTTCAAATCTTTACCTGATCTCCACCCTGAACACCCAAGAAGTGAGGTTGGCATTTTCGTTTCCCACACTACAGTCGTAATTCCATTTAGAACAGGTTGTGCCGTTCTTGCACAGGTGTGCATTTGAAAAAAAGAAAACTGGTTAATCCACAGAGTAATCTCCTGCGAGTCCTTTACACCTTTCCCTTGCCTGTGCCAATGCTCAGCTGTCTCTATTCAGCTGTGTGTTGGATTGCTCCAGTGCTCTGTTCCATGAATCATGACAAGGTGATGACTGTCATGCTACCTGGTTTGCTGGCTTTGGAACAAAGGACTGTACACCAGAAACCCTCCACACATATCATGTAACATAGTAAATGTGAATATTTTCCTGATTTTTTCCCATTCCAAAAATCAAAACAATTAGATCATAATTACAGATTCCTTCATAAAAACCTACTGGTCTCATTTAGTCATTGAAATTTATTAATGAAATGACAAGCACAGGCTGAGTGGCTTAGATCCTGCTAAAGTTGTAGGTCCAGGATGTTAGCATAATTTTCAGGAACGAATGAAGCTTTAATTTTGCTGTGGCTCCCAGCATCACCTCAGTTTCTAGTATGCTCCAATAGCTTTGCCAATATGCACCTGAGAGGTCTTTTCTAGTTTAACATATTCCTTAGTCCTCTACCCCTCCCCCCACTATTTATCTCTTTTTATTCTGCATGTGTCATTGCTTATGTACACACTTAACATATTTTTATTCCTCTCATTTGAAAAAAAATATTTTGAGTTCACTTGCTTTTTTGTCAGTTGTCATTCATTTTACCTTGTTTTGCTTGCTTCAGTATGTTACTTCCCCTTATATTGTGAACTATGTCATCTGTGCCAATGTACATCCCTTGATAGTGAGTATGCAGTAGACTTTACTGAGAAATAGAAAAGAGAAGTGTTAGCCACTGCTCTCACCAAGATTATATTCTCTCTTAATAGAAGCTGTTGATAGATCCTGTGAGGCTACAACACTTAGGGTGTTGACTTGTGGAATGAAATCCTCTACACACAAGCACAGCAAAATATTTTGGTGAAAAGTAATTATCAGAAATAGTGACACGAGTAAATTAGTTAACTACATTTCAGCAGGAAGCTTGAGTTACCCCTGCCCGTTCTTGTTCCAGACCCATCTAAAATCAGCAGTTCAGCTTAATGATGTCACAACATTTGCCAGGCTGTGGGCACTGAAGAGAAGACGTGAAAATACTCCCACTGAATCAGATCCTCTCCTCTCACTAAGCGAAGTTAAACAGCCCATCTGTCTCACATTGGAACTGATATCTTTGAAACATCATTCTATTATTACCACTGTGGTTCTAAAAAACTATCCTTAATTTTAGACATCATACAAGCAAGTTTTTAAATTCTCTGGATATTGTTAACCCAGATCTGAAACACTGACACTGAACAATGCTAGCAAGCTCCTCTTAGTAGGATATGGCTCGAGTACTGTACATCACCATTCATTTACCGAGGGTAACCTTTTGTGAAATACAGATATCCTACATTAAAAAAAAATCACAACAAAGAATCCGACCCCTCCCTAATCTCTAATAATTTTGAAAGTGTGAATTGAAGAGGACTGAGAGACAGATGGGTCTGGATGATCAAGTTACCTGTTATAGCGGCACATCTGCCAGGGCAGTCAATCACTGTGATGTCTCTGACAGGTCGATGGAGACTGAGTACGAAAGGCTAAAGCTGCACTTGAATTTGCTCTGGTAAAAAAAATCTGTCTGTAGCACACAGATCTCTGGAAAAAGACTTCAGTCACAATAAAAAAATCATAGTGCATTGAGAAAGCATAATTGTGAAATAGATCCATTCTTGATTTTGTTTGGGGCTTTTTTGCTTCAGGAATCAATCAAAAATGGAAAAAAGATGGAGTAATATAAATATATTTTGGTAAAATCATTTCACAACAAAGGAAATGATAAATATGAATCACCAGAATAGAAAGAAAGGTTAAGACTGTCAAGTAACAAAACTAAATAAACTGTGGCACTGGAGTAGTTTATTTTTTCTGAATCTATGATTACATTAATTTGCATTAACCATGATGTCTTTCTTCTGTGTTTTCCAGTGTATTTATTTTCAGAGCTGTTGCTCTATATGCTAAGGTTAATTGTCCTGAAAAAAGCTTACACTAGGAAGTACTGTGTACCAAGAAGGTTTTTCACAGTTACAAACAACTTCTAGATTTTTGTTACATATTGCATATGTGTTAAAATGAGTATAGTGCTAATTGGATTGCTATTTTACCACATTTGCACCAATATAATTTCTACTTCTTGGACAACAGAGCTCAGAATAGTGTAAATATAAGGCTAGAGAAAGTGCTCCAGGATACAGCAAAACCCCTTGTAAGCTCCAAAGGTTTTGACTCTTAAAGAGAAATTATGCTATTTTATTCAATGAAGGTCACACAAACTCCTATAATAGGGAGAAAACACCAAAAAGATATAATTCAAATATACCTTCTATAAATATAGTATTCATTTAGTTTTCAAACATTTTCATGATTGTCCATGAACAAGCTATTACTAGGAAGACAATAACTGAATGTCAAAAAAGCCTTTCATAGTTCTAAATTGCAAAACCATTAAATACCTATGGAATACTAATATAATACAGTTTTACTTATTATTAGTCTGGCACCCATTTTTTAGTAATCTTCATCAGACTATTGCTATGATAAGTGCTTTCTCTAGAAATGTAGTTTCCTGGCACAAATACAATTCTATTTTAGACTGTTTAGTTCAAGATGTCTGAAAATAAAATTAGTCTTATTTGTGGGCTTCTAATACTTTCATCAAATATATTTGACATTTTCTGGCATGGTAGAGGCCAGAACCATCACTGTTTCTGAAAGAAATATACTTGTTGGTTATCAACATTGTGTAAACTGAAAAATACTATATTTCTATGTGTATCGTAACGTCTTAAGATGCTGGACTAGAATAAATGTAATTTAGACTGGGTTTAGGCTTTGAATTTGGGCAAGGTATTAACCAAAACCCC
>VZSE01001561.1:873442-1004366 GCA_013398275.1 Promerops cafer
CATGTGTTAATGATATTCCCTCTCAGTCTTCTCTTCTCCAGACTAAACAGGTCCAGCTCCCACAGTCTCTCCTCATAAGAGATGCCCCAGGCTCCAAATCATCCTTGTAGCCACTATTGGATGCTCTCCAATGCATTGAATGCATTGGAGCTAGAAGTTCCTTGTCTTTCTTGTACTGAGGAATGCAGAACTGGACACAGCACTGCAGATGTGGCCTCACTAGGCCCAAGTAGGGTGGCATGATTGCCTTCCTTGATCTGCCGGCCACACATGTCCTGGTGCACCCTGGGATATCATAGGCTCTCCTGGAAGCAAGGACACACTGCTGGCTCACGGTCAACTTGTCATCCACCAAGACTACCAGGTCCTTCTCCACAGAACTGCTCTCCAGTAGGTCAGTCCCCAGCCTGTGCTGGTACTCGGAGTTAATCCCCCTCAGGTCCAGGACCCTGCACTTGTCCTTGATGACCCTCAGGTTTCTCTACGCCCAACTCTCCAGCACATGAAGAATTTTAAACTCATCCTAGTATTAAATAGAGCTATTACCTATCATACTCATTTCAATTTTCTCCAATTAAAGCTGCAACATGCACATCATGTGTAGAACAGTGATTCTTTTGCAATTAAGTGGGTACATCCATGCAGTAAATATTGAAGCATTGCCGATTGGACAAATGAGAAAGCAAACAGCTTTGGTAATAAAATGCTTTCCTGTATTTAACCTTAATGGCACCTCATTATAAAAAAAAATATGGTTTTGAAATTTAAGGCAAAAAGCATTTTGTTGAATTCAGTATATTTTTAATGAAACGTCTGTTTATCCATTTGTTGGTCCAGAGTCACCAGTGTTTTCACAACTAAATATTCCCTAGAATTTAAAATACTGCTATAGCATATGATACCATCCACTTCTATGAGGATCTTTCACTTCAAATGCACTGAATTGAAAAAAAAGCCTGGCAAGAATCAGAATAAACAATCATCTGAGTGTAAACTTTCATTGTATTGTACCGTAATGATGAGGTTAAGCTTACAGTTCACTATTAACTTAAATTTGTGCTGAAGTGGTAAAGCATTCATCTTGCCACTTTTTCATTCTTTCTCTTCCTGCAGCACTTGTCATTTTCCCATTGACTGCTCTTCTGCCAGTTCAGTTTCCTGTTCCAGATTACTATACATCTGCATAAACACTTTTCCTGGCATGACGGAAAGAGTGCCATGAGGATTAGAACACAATGTGAACAGTAACTTTGCCATATATCTATAGGAGCCTATAAAATTATGCTTGAATATATACAGAAAAGAATATCAGAGAGAAATAAGTAGACTATGTCACCTCTATATATAAAACAGTTATAATTGAGAGTAGCAGTAAAGATAACCAGCCTTTAGAACAGCTAATTTTCATGCTCAGAGCATTTTCAGATAGGGAGGAAGCTTCTTTCTGAAACTCACGAGTCTAACCACAGTCACTGCACTTGCAGTAAGAATTCATCCAGGGTAATGCTATGTCTTATTTTGAGTAGAACGTCATATTAGTTTATGAAGAACGTTCTTTATGGCCTTAGTTTATACTCCTCTCAATCTGTTCTAAGAGATACTTTGATACTTTTGTTAACATCATATAATACTTTTAATTCAATAATTTTCAGAGTAAGAGCTTTTAATGGAACATGATGCAGAGATGAAATAGAATATTTTTTTAATTATAAAATTCCATAGTTGAAATAAGGTTCTGAATTAAATTATTGGGTTTGAGCATTGTAAGTGATAAAAAATAATTACTCAGGTGAATTTACCTACATGCTAACCTCACTAAAGAGAAGATAGCTGGGCAATTGATATAATAAAGCACAAAAGAATATCACTGATACTCTAACTTGTAACAACAAGAACATTAGGTTTGTTGACTCCAATATCTCAAATTTTAACCAAACAACTTTTTTTGGTACTGAAATTCAGATTACATTTATCTTACATATTCAGATTACCTTCAACTCATATATTTTTACAAGAACTGTTTTTATACTAAGCAACTCTAAAATCACAAATAAGCAGAAAATGGTTTATCATACCAAAATTTATTTTTTATTTTAGTAAGTGGCTACAAATTGCAGAATTCATTGATAACACCAAAACAATTTGGAAAACCAGAGCTAATTGCCATATGTCTTCTATCCCTGGACTCTTAGTGGGACTGAGTTGATATTACTATCTTACTGCAATTTGTTGGAGCTATTACCTCATTCTTGGACAAATCAATTTCCATTAAAAAAAGTTTTCCTACATTACCAAATACGTTGATAACAAGACAATGAAATGCAATGCAGCTTCAGTGGATGCCTATTCAGCCCTGCATCATCCTGATTTTAGAAAAATCTGAAATATCTCCTTTCACTTCAACAGCTAATGAATAGATAGCATAATATTGTCAGACAGAACCAGCCTCAGCAGAGCAACTGGGAGGGGCGTGGGCAGCAAGGAATCAGAACACTATACCACTGTGTATCACCAATGAGGTAGAAGCATAATATCTACTTCCTTTCAAACACTTTCCAAACACACATTTTCCAAAATGTTCAATCATTTTGAAGAAAATTAACTGCAGTTACAAGTCTATCATCGGGTGAAAAAGTCACAGTAAGTTGACAAGCATAATTTATTTATGTGTTCTAGAATTAAACTAACAGATGTTATTAGAACTCTTGGCTGGGATGATGCAGAGTGCAGGCGTTTCTGTATCTATGTCAATGCCTAGTGATATTGCAAGGATTAAAATAAATAGCAACCTTTGAAATATAAAAGTGTATTTTTATTAAAAATGTGAGATGATAATAGAAGCAGACTCTAACCAGCAGTTGAAGAAGCAGTTAGTAAAACAAGCAGAGGGAGTTGTAGCTGCAGTTTGCAAAGGATCTGAACTCTGCAAAAAGCCCTTCAAATCAAGGCCAGGTGACATGGCAAGTGTGCCACTAACAATACAGGTAACAGAGACGCAGTTCTACTGTTCAAAATTTTAGACAGTAATAGCTTTTTCATTTCATCAGGTAAGAAGCAGATCCCTACTTTGGTATAACTACACTGTCTTAATCTAGAATATTACAGACTCATGGAATATGCTGAATTGGAAGGGACGCAGCAGGATCATCGAGTCCAACTCCTGGCCCTGAAAAGGACCATCCCCAAGAATCACACCATGTGCCTGAGAGAGTTGTCTAAATGCTTGAACTTTGTCAGGCTTGGTAGCCACATCCTTGATGAGCCTGTTCCAGTGCCCAAACACCCTCGTGGTGCAAAATTTTTTTCTGATATCCAACCTAAACCTCCCCGGCTCAGCTTCATGTCATTTCCTCAGCCCCTGTCACTGGTCATGAGAGCAAAGAGATCAGTATCTGTCCCTCCTGTCCCACTCACATGGAAGCTGTAGGCTGCAATGAGGTCTTCCCTCGGTCTCTTCCAGGCTGAATAGACCAAGTGACCTCAGTCACTCCTCCTATGGCTTCCCCTCCAGACCCTTCACCATCCTCAAAGCCCTCATTTGGATGCTCTCCACTAGCTAATAGTTAATAGGTATAAATAATAGCTAATAGATATATTTCAACACAATCAATCTTCAGTCTTTATGGCACTGTTTAAACATACTAATTTAGGTGTATACTTATATTCTTTTTACCCATGGGATCCAATACATCAAACAACTTGAGCAAACAGACAACTTGAATTTGATTATGCTATTGAAGCTGGTTTGAGTCATTAGACAAAAACATAAAGCATAAATTAAATTCTTAACTCATATTAGTCTCAAGTGAGACTAATGAGCTCAAGTTCCTCCTCTCAAAGCAGTTTTTCTTTTGACTCTAAGTAGCCATTGCATAAAACTACCATCTCTAATATGAAATCATGAGTGAAAAAATTCATAAAAAATAATGTGATCTTTAAAAAAAAAAGAAAACAGAAAAAAACTTTTGCATTTGATTATATGATTTGGTAATCTAGTATTGCATCATCCATTCAACTTACTAATGTAAACTTTCAGTCCAGCTATATTAGTAATAGTTTGTTTTCTTTGAGGTTTAATAATTTTAAAGAATACAAGAGTCAGGATTCCTCAAAAGTGAAGTAATAGCTTTCATGAAGAGTGCTTGGTTTAAAAGAAAGTGTCTTTAAAGAGGAATAGGTTCGCTGATTTATTATTCTTTTTATGCTGCTCTAGTTTTTACAGTGTTTCAATAGATATACCTTTGCTCCTTAATGATTAATATTTTTCAATCTGAATTGAAAAGCCACTACAAGTAACAAAAATTATTCTTTCATTAATCAGGAAAAATCATAATTTCCTCTCTCTCAACTTTCATTTTTATCATGTCTTTGAATGTTTTCCGGTAAAGTACATTGTAAATAGAGAAAATGTGTTGGTTTTTTTCCTCAAGGGAAAAGGTTTGTTATTTTGAAATTACAGCTCTGAAGATCAAAATAAAGTGACTGTTCACTGCACTATCCAAATAGGCTATCTTTGTACAAAAAAAACCTTTCATTTTCACAACTAAATTGACTAAAAGGCACGGTTACCTAGCAACATTCATTGTGTTTATGACCTTTCATCCAATCTGAGCTCACAGATGTGCTTCTGAAGCTAATATACATCATACATTCCCCACCTTCTTTGATGCAATATACGAGCCCTTAGAGCAGGCTGTGAAATGTCCTTTGTAAAAATCAAGAGAAATATAAAAATTAAGAAAAATGGGATACATTTGAAAATAGTTTAAAAAGTCCAAACTACAAATTTAAAATCTCTCTGCAATCAGTGTGGTGAAATTTGTAGTAGACTGAAAATTTGCCTAGGAAGTTGTGACCCTGCACACAAACATACCGGATATATGATCGATCCTGACACTTCTGAAATCAAGATATCTTAAAGAAACCTAAAAGAGAAAAGGCTTGGTCTTTAAAAGTTACTGACTGCCTGAATTTCAGACAATAATGATTTTTTTGCTTTAGAAAATGTGACATTTATGGATATTTCCATGTTTTGTTTACAAGACTGTGAGGGTACCCTCATCACACTCTACATCTTCCTTAAGGGGCAGGTGCTGATATCCTGATGACCCGTGGTAGAACACGAGGAAATGAAACGACGTACCATAAGGGGCAGTTCAGACTGGACATTAGGAAATGGTCTTGCAAAGAACAGGGAGTTGAACTCAATGACCCTTATGGTTCCCTTCCAACTTAAGATATTCTATGATGACTAAATTTAGTCAATAAAAGTTGTGTCCCTACATTAGTCACATACAGTACTCTGAAATAAAAGCATGAATATCATTGTATAACATTCGAAGCTAAGCTTACAGGGAAAATGTATTTTCTGTTTATAGGTCAATTTGAAAGTAAAAAGCACTGTAAAAGTACTATAATTCTTGGTTTTTTCAGGTTTAGATAGCTTGCATAAACTCTTATGCTGTTGCAGCTATAGTTTAAAATTACAGTATCAAGTAATGTTAGTTGGGTTGCATCTTTCTTTTCTCCTTGGATCTGTTCACAATTTTCTCTATTCGTGATTGGAAAGAATATGCTTTCTAACATTTCTATTGCCAAGAAATGAAAAATTAAAAATCATTTCTTATGCATGGTCAATACACTTTTTCCAGGTACTTTTTTTGGATATAGCACCTGCAGACTTTGGAGGGTCAAATTTAGTTCTCAGTGCATATGAAGGTTCTGCAGCTGTCTCACCTTACTACAGACGTAAACAGAATTTTAATATATACTGTTCAATCAGCCAAAGTCCAAGCACAGGATACAGTGTAAAACACTGTGACATACATTTTAAAAAAAGAAAAATGCCAATCTTGTGGATCTTTTTCCATTAGCATAAAAATCTATTTTATTTAATAAACTCCGTTCCACACACTGTCTGATGTAACTCTAGTCAATCTTCCGTAACAGCAAAATGTTAATATAATCTCCCAGATGCCCGCCACAGATTTAAGATTTATGACACAGACACAAGAGTAGCTTGCAGTTGAAGGTACCTATAGCTTTGGCAGACCCAGAGAACCAGAAATTGAAATATGTTAGAGGTGAGCATTGTACAAATTTTTAATTGTACGTCATTTTGATAATTAAGCCATTTTATTCAGCACATTTGAAAATCTGCTATTTTAGAACCTGAATGCAAATTTCAATGCATAATGATTACTCCCTCGTTCCTTGATTTGCTGAACATGACCCAGCCTATACACAAGTGGCCAAGGACAATGGCATCCTGCTCTATATTAGCAATAGTGTGGCCAGCAGGACCAGGGCAGTGATTGTCCCCCTGTACTCAGCACTGGTGAGGCCACCCCTTGAAGTGCTGTGTCCAGTTCTGGGCCCTTCACTACAAGGAAGACATTGAGACATGATCATGTCCAGAGAAGGGCAATGGAGCTGGGGAATGATCTGGAGGGTGAGATATATGAGGAGTGGCTGAGGGAGCCTGAAGAAAAGGAGGCTCAGGAGGAAACCTTTGCCCTCTACAACTGTCTGAAAGGAGATCGTAGCAATGTGGGGGGCAGCCTCTTGTCCTAGGCAACTCGTGACTGGACAGGAGGAAATAGCCTCAAGCTGCACCTGGGGAGGTTTCGGTTGGACATCCCATTGGAACTGACTGCCCAGGAAGCTGATGGAGTCACCATCCCTGAAAGCATTCAAGAAATGACTAGACATGGCAATTTCTGTTATGGTTTATTTGGCAAGGTGGCAATCAGTCAAAAGGTTGGACTTGATGATCTTGGAAGTCTTTTCCAAGACTAAAGATTAGATTTTCCAAGACTAATCATTCTGTGATTCTGTGACTCCCACTCATACTGAAAAACTAAGTGTTCAGTGATCAGTTTCAAGTCATCTGGATAATTCCTCTGAACAATTACAGTTTAGAACATGTAACTCTATTAATCCTCTTCCATCAGATATTGCTGCATGGTGAACCAAAGTAGCCTTCCTGGGGATGGCTTTCCTTTCAAAATGTTGCTGATCTTTTTTACGTATCTCAACATTGAAGTAAAATTTAAAAATATATATTGTCAATATTAAAGATTTGCATATCAAAGATATTATCTTCTTTTAGGAAGACTACAACATGTATTCAGTCTCAAAAGAAAAAAAATCTTTTTCCACTTACAGTGTCTATTTAGCCTCCAAAGGTGATCCTGGAGACTGTATTCACACAAACACACACATAGGTATACGATATATGCATAATATTTTAATATACTTAAAAGTAATAAACACACACACAAATGCACACAAGCCCAGTTCTTGATATTTAAAGAGAATGAGTGAATACTATGCAATAGTAATGAAAATACACATTATGCTAATATGCCGATGGCACTTGAAGACATTTCAACACAACAACCAGAGCACAGAATTCTAGGAATGAAAGTTATTACCAGCTAGAATTTCAGTGTGGTGTATATCTGAAATAGTTGTAAATATGTTTTAGAAATTAGCAAAAAACCAAATATTAACAAGATGACCACTCTCCATCAGATTTACTGTAGTTCTTGCAATTTGAGTTCTGAATCCTTTACAGCATTGTGGTTCAATGACTTGAGAACACTGAGTCAGCACAACTTCAGAACTTAAAGAGTATGGAGAAACATCCAGGTATCTCTTCACCTGCATCACAATAGTGAAGACCATTTGTCAGCAGATATCTTCAAAATCAGTATTCACTAAGTAATATTTAATAGGCATGCAACTGCTTCAGAAAATAGTGCATGTTTTCCTATTAATTTTTAAAGTTGTCTTTTCACCATATTATTTATTTAAGCAGCATGAAATACTTATGTATCTCACCTGGCTTACTCACTTTAAAATTGTATATAGGGTATTAGTAGTTGAGGTGATTTACATTATACACCTTAAGCTTGGCTTCTGTTCCAATTAAAATAATATAACCTAAAAAGAGGTAAAATGCACAATAATACAGAATCTTTCAAAGATCATGTTTTATGTCCTATGTTTTTCCACAGCAAAAAATCAGAGTAGTTTTTATGGCTCTGAGTCCATATTTATGACTTGAACTTATGAGTTTTCCATGTGAATAGAAATTTTGAGAATTGTACAGAGAGGAAAGTACCCTGAAGAGATTGTCTTGCCCTCAGCAATATGACTTCAGTAATTCTTCACATTTTGTATGTGTTTGTGCTGTCTAAAAATGTCCAACAAGTATTTCACAATTTCCCTAAATAATTGAGTGCATTACTTTCCTAAAGTCAGTTTTTTTTCTTAATACATGACTTTTTAAGCTTAGGCTATTTAAGCCCAAGTACTTCTCATCCTATCCCAAATAAACATAAAGAACTGTTCTTCCTCCTCAGGGGTTTCAAGAACTTTGAACATTTAAGTGGCCTGGTATTTCTGTGTGATTTTGTCTCTAGACTGAGCATGTTCTTCAAAAATTACTGTATAAGTAGCATGTAGTGGGAGTGCTCAAGTTTGGTTTTTTTTTCTTTGTCTTTTTCAGCTCAAGGTATTATTTGAACTGAAGAGTGAAAATATTTTGAAAATATAAGTGTTTAAATCAGTATTTTTATTTGTGTAGCCTGTTATGGAAGTTCTTTTTCATCACAGATTGATATTTTACTCAACATCCCTATTTCCTCATCCACAAAAATACCAGTATACCAGTAATCTTAACTTTGCACTTAGGGAATTGCATTTTCCTAAATAAAAGTCTCACACTTCTCTTAATTTAATTGCAATAATTTCTTTTAAATGACTTATCACTACTTTAGGTTCATTTCAAATTTGCATCTTGACTTCTGACAGGTTTGCAGACCCTCTTAGCTTTGTGTAATTTGAAAAATTGCATTCTTCCTATCCCATCACCCAAATTATCCGTGAAAGTACAAAGTTGGACAGGACTATGGAATGATTTGTAATGGAAACCTCATGAAGTGTCTAATGAGTTTGACTGCTTAACCTTTAACAAATACTGTTTACACAAGTTTTTCAACTGCCCGTTAATCACCTTTTCAGGATTTCATTGAGACCACCATACTTTAACAGGTTTTTTTAAGATATAGAAAAAAGCCTTCAGTTTGTCAAGATCAGTTTGTCAAGATTCATCATATCTACCACTGCCTTTATACTCTCTGTTTTAATAAATAAAATTATATGCAGTTTTGAAAACAGATACTCAACAAGAAATGCAACTAGAAGATTTTTCTTTCCCAACAAAAAATTTTATTGAGTTTACAATTGCTTCTGTGAATCATTAATTACTATTCACAATTAGATTTAGGGGGGAAAAAAATCTCATGGACTTTGGAAGTAAGATTATTATGTTTTACCCTCTAATCATTCCATTAGCATAAAGATAGCTCATCCACTACAGGAAGTTCTGTTTCAAAGAAAAAAAGTATTATTGTTTAAAATAATGAATGGAGCTTTTATTAATGAAAAGTAATATAATAATATTAGAAGTTTCTGTGCTGTTAAAATCTTAACTAGTTTTCATTAACAAGGCATCATACCTGAAATGTGCAAAACAGCACCTATATTAGAGTGCAGAAAACACTGAACTCCAATGTTCCTTTATGTCTTGATAATAACAGCAAGAATGGTAAACAATTTCATGAGAGATGTGGTGAGTTGCACAGTAGAATCATACTTTAGTTAGTTAAGTACAACTATTTTTGGCAAAACAGAAGGGCAAAATTGTTTTAAAGAAGAAAGCAAATAGAGAAGAACAGATGGAACAGCTTTTTTTTAAATTTTTGAATTAAAAGAAATTAAATGAGTAAAAAGCAGTTTTAATGAAAACGTGAGTTAAATGTCATTCTACAAAATTATTGTAATCTAATGAGGATATGCTGGATTTGTGCCTGTTTCTAAAAAAGCTGATTTATTGCAATAATCTGAAATCAACAAACAGGACATGCATAATATGAGATCAAGATGCTATATATTACATACAAAAACATTTATTCAGGCAATTTCATTCAGAAGATGGCTTAATCAAAATAATTTACTCAAAAAAAAGCAACTTGCTACAAAGTCCAGCTTCTAATTCACCTAGAAAACTATTTAAGAGTTAACCTTCCATTAATAAGTCAGTATGACTGAACAAATGTAGAATAATAGAATCATAGAATGGTTAGGGTTGGAAAGGATCCAAAATGTCATCTAGCTCCAATCTCTCTGGAATGGCAAGGATGCCACTCACTAGATCGGGTTGCCCAAAGCCCCATCCAACATGGCTTTGAACACTTCCAGGTATGGGGCATCTATAACTTCTCTGGGCAATCTGTGCCAGGGCTTCAAAACCCTCAAAACAAAGAATTTCTTACTAACATCTATCTAAAGCTGCCTTCTTTCAGGTTAAAACCATTGTGCCTTGTCTTGTCACTATCTGCCTGTATAAAACATCCCTCCCTCTCCCCCCTTTCTGTAAGCCCCCTTATGTTAAATGGAAGGCTGTAATGAAATTTCCCTGAAGCCTTCTCTTTTCCAGTCTGAACATCTGTTGTCTCAGCTTGTATCTGTAGAAGAGGTACTCCAGCCCTCAGTCATCTTCATGGCCCTCTGGACTTGCTGCAACAGGTTCCCATCTTTCTTGTGCTGAGTATCCCAGATGTGAATGCAGCATTCCAGATGAGGTCTCATGAGGAGAGGGGCAAAATCCCCTCTCTCGACCTGTTGGTCATACCTTTTTTGTTGTTTCAACTGCACATCTCAGCCTCATGACATCTGCAAACGTGCTGAAGGTGCACTCGATCTCACTGTCTATATTCTTGATGAAAATATTGAAGACCACCAGTCCCAAGACAGAGCCCTGAGGGACACCACTCATCATCGGCCTCCACCTGGGCATAGAGCCATTGTACAAAACTCTCTGGTTGCGTCCACCCAGTCCATTCCTTAACCACTAAACAGTCCATCCATCAAATCCATGTCTCTGTAATTTGGAGAAAAGTGTGTCATGGGACTGTGTTGAAAGCATTACAGAAGTCTAGATAAATTACATTTGTCAGTCTTCCTCTGATGACTGCTGTAGTCACTCCACCACAGAAAGTCACCAGATTGGTCAGGTACAATTTGCCCTCAGTACAACAGTTCTGTCTGCCTCAGATTACCTCCTTGTATTTTATGTGACTTAGCATATTTTTTAGGAGGATCTGCTCCAAGACCTTCCTGGGCACAGGTAAGGCTCACCAGTGAGTCTGAAATTCCTCAGAACTCCCTTTCTCTCCTTTTTAAAAATATGAGTGAAGTTTCCCTTTTTCCAGTCACCTGAAACTTCAGTCACCTGGGACTTCACATGACTGTCTTGACATTTCAAATATGATGGAGTGTCTTGGCAAAAACGTAACCCGGTTCCCTCAGGATCCTGGTATACGTCATCAAGTAACATAGACTTATGGCTACTCAGCTTCGTTATGTGGTTCGGAATCTCCTCTTTGCTTATAGTGGCAAGGCTTCTACTCCCCACACACCTACCCAGAAAATCAAGGGCTTGAGACAAGTGGGAAGCCTCACTGCTAGTGAAGACTGAGGCAAAGACCTCAGAGTACCTCAGCCTTCTCCACTGCCATCAATTCACCCTTTTTGCTTCTGAGGGAGAGTACACTCTACTTGTCCCTTCTTATCTGACCTGTGTACTTACAGAATCCCTTCCTGTTATTCTTCACATCCCTTGCTAAGTCCTGTTCTAGCTTTACCTTGGTTTTCCTGATCCCATCCTGACATATTTGAACAGTATCCCTGTCTGCTTCCCAGGTCACCTGCCCTTGCTCCCACTGGCTGTGCATTTTTTTCTTACTCCTCAATTTAAGGAGCAGATCCTTCCTCAACCATTCTGGTTTCCAGCCTGCCTTGCTTGATTTCCTGCACACCAGGATGAAGAGCTCTTGTGCTCTAAGAAAAGTGGCCTTAAAGAGTTGCCATCTCTGGTCAGCCCCTGTGTTCATAAGGACAGTTACCCAGGGGATCTCATTCACCAACTTCTTAAACAGCTTGAATTTTGGTCTCACAAATTTCAGAGTCTTGACTTTGCTCCTTGCCAGGCCACACTTCTTCAGATCACAAACTCATCCAGGGCATGGTCACATCATCCCAGGCTGCCACAATCTTAACTCCTTTCACGAGCTTATCTGCACTGGTGAGTGCCAGGTCCAGTAACAAGTTTGTCAACAAGGTCCCAAACTAAAATCTTTATCAGGACTCTAATGCCTTTTCAAAAAGATATGTAGAATGAAAGGTGGAATTGCCTCCTTACAAAGTCAAAAGAGTAGTTCATATTTACCCACTGCTCTGACCACATGTCCCCATTTATTTCAGGGAAATGAGACAGCCTCCACAGTAACAATACAATAACCATTGCATAGAATTTCAGAGGTGCACACATGAACAAAAGCATGGACATTGTGTCTTAATTCCATGAACTGTTTAGCCCAAACTTTTTTACATGAGCACAGTGTATATTCTATCAATGGTTCAGATGTAGGTACTTGTGCACTCTGCTGCTAAGCAATGCAAACCTGCTCTTTTTCAAGCACTTATTTTTTTCTTATGTCTTACAACTACAACCCCTTTAGCAAGCAGTTGCACAGCCCTCTTGTCTATAGTAAGCAAGAGTTCACTTAGGCTATATTTAAATTCTGGGACAACAGTCAACATGCAACTGCTCATTCATCTGGAATCTATAAAAGACAAAGAAGGGATGGAATATATGAACATACTGTCCCAACCTGAGTTAAGATGCATCCTGAGATTTACATCCAGATCTGTGATCCTGAATTTCCCAGTTGAGATCTGAGGACCATCCAGACATATTTAGCTCTTGAATATCACATCTATGGTTCAAATGTTTAGAGAAGGTGTCAGCTGCCTGTCAAAAATGCCTACCAACTGGGATCATCTAGCTGACTTGAAACAAAAATAACATGCCCATAATAGAGGATGCTTTTAAAAACCAACATTTTGTTTTTTGTGACACCTACCCCAATGTATGCACACACTATGAGGTTTAAGACATCCTTATACAAAAAAAATTACAGAAAACATATGTATATTTACAGACCTACGAAACTTCATTGAATTTGAATGAAAGACTTTGTTGTAATTGGCTAACAAATATTTAAAACATATTCTAGAATATAATAGTTACACAGATTTGTTAACTTGCAGAATAACAACAGGCAGATTTTTAAAGATATTTATGTAAACTTCACCATCTAAAGGAGAGAGTACACAGAAGGATGTCATAAAAATTTGAATATATGATTTGCCCCAATTTGTTGCAGCATTGTTATCATTACAATTCACACAATAGTTTCATACACTTTTTCTGATACTATAATGTAGAAGTTGAGTGAGGGAAAATGTCATTTTGTTCCTGTGAGAGATCTAATAAAGGCTGAATTCCTTCAACTACATATCCCAAAAAATAACTTTTTGGGATGTTCTTGGGGCTGAAGGTATATAAAGACATAATAACAAGTATTGAAGCTGTGTGCGTAATACATGTTCAGCCACAACATTGTTCAATGTTTTATCCACTGTTTAATCAGCCTTCTCTTCTGACCATGTTCTTCTGCATTTCCATATGCTTCTATATTATGCATCAGACAAAGCTGAATAGAAAATGAGAGTTTAAGAAGTAACAACAGTGCATAAGCACACTACTAGAACGGCATAATAAAGGCTGAAAAAGGAGGGGAGGAATATTGGCCTCACTGTAACTTAAGGAAAAAATGGTGGTAAAGGTAACAATGATGGGCCTTCTTCTTGTGTGTCCCTGCTGCAAGCATAAAACCATTTCAAACCTGAACCTCTGCAGAGACAGTCAGGAATCATACACCTATAGAATATGTTGAGTTGGAAGGGAGTCATCAGGATCACTGAGTCCAACTCACTAAAGTTAAACACACACACACCTGAGGAACAATATCAGTCATACTAATTTAAAATACTTTTGCTGAGGAAATTTGTTTCGTAAGAGATGGTTTCCAAACAAACCAGCAATGTTATGAAAAATAAAACAGACACACTCTCTCAGGGGAAAAAGTTACAAAGAAAACTTCTGCATAGCAACAAAACCTGAGTCTTTTGATTTGCAACCTGAGTCTCAGTCCCAACCTTTTTTACCTAATGAATCCACCTGTCCATCTTTAGATATGGTTTGTTCTTGTCATTCTTCATTGAGTAGATGGAACACGTTAAGGCACCCTTTTCATTCACTGGAATTGTCCTAAATTGGCACCAAATTATTTGAACTAGCTGTGTTTTGTTAATGAGTAGCATTATTCCAACTATTTAATGACATGATTATTTTCAGGAATGGTCAGAGAAAGATGACTGGCCATGACAGTAGGAAAAAATACTGACCTGGCCATATGAGTTACAGCTGGCAGTTAAGACTAGGCTCAGACAGAAGATCTGAAACCATTTAAAAATGACTAGAATTCTTATCAGACTGTAAATCTTCAGACAGGTTTCCTTATTACCCCTGATGTGTTTCAGCCTTATCACTTATGCAGATACTGCTTCTTTTGGGTCAGATTCCCAGGTTCTGAGGAATACTACTTCAGCCTTAAGAAAATGTCACGCTTCTCTACATACCATAAACTATCTAAGAGGTTTAGAGAAAAATATATGACAGCCCCTAGCTTCAAAAGTAGTTTGCCATTATTTCCTTCAATTAAACAATGTCCTTTACTTAAAATCTGTGGTAATCTGTTGTTGACATTCTGGTGTTAGAGATACAAACCTATAAACTTCATGATTCCAATGACATATTTGATAGTATCTCTGTTAAGAAAGACTGTCTCTTCCAAATAGCATGTAAATTATGTGATTTAGTAGTTTCTATAGTAACAATTTCTTCTTCTTTTTTTTTTTTTTTAACAGTAAATAGCTGTACACAACATTCAAAAGTTATTAGCTGCACTAAAATTGTGGTAACTTCCCTCCAAATTTCATTTATAATTAAAAATTATACTTTTATTTCTTGCATCAAGAAATGTCCAATTTTTGGAGCATTCAACAGTTAAATTTCTGGCTGGTGTTAAACTACCACACTTTCACATTTACTATTTGGCCTAAACAAGATATACTGTCTTTACTGTCTGTTACAACCCAGATCCTTAAACTCAGGTGTTAAACTCAAGGCTCCATTATTCAGTTTTAGCACAAAGAAGAAATCCACACTATATACTCTGAAGAGGTGAAATTCACACAGAAGTTTACTGGCAGAAATAGAAAAAAACAATAAACTTTGGTAAAGGGCAAAATACAATATTGAGTTCAATACAAAACACTTATTACAGCATTACGCAGCATTTACTCAGTATTAACTTAGCATAAACTTAGCCAATTCAACCTAGAAGTCTTTAAAAATTTAAGATGTTATGTTATCCAAAAAGTTCCATGAAAAGAGGATTAAGACAAGAAGAGAGATAGACAGAAGAGGTGCAGAAAACCACACATATAGCTACAAACCTGGGCACGCAGCTGCAGTCCCTGAGGAGGCAGGGCCCAAGCGGCCCTCACTTCGGGGTCACCCCTTTTAACCCCTTGGTGCCGTGTGGGCCCGCCCCTGGGTGGGACTTCCAGCAGATTGGCCAATCAAAAGCTGAGTTACGCCCCCAGCGCCATGATTGACAGCTCACAAAGTGCAGCCTGCCCTTCCAGATGCAGGCACCACCATTCCAAGACATTTCGAGGCGTGAAAGATCCACTCTCTGACACTTTGGCAAGTGCTGCAAAGCCAATCCCACCTCTGAAATCTTTGTCCTACTGTCTACTGCAGTACAATAGGATGTCCTCTTTTTTTGTTGCCAATTTTTTTTGTTGTTGTTATAAAATGCCTTTATTTTACCCTTAATTATACATACTAAATAGGAAATCTTAACAAGGAAATTGTTAATTGTACACAAACAGCAGTAATTTTAGGAGCTTCACCATGACCTTTTGTCAAACTATTCTCTGCCTCTGATCTCTTCACCTTTTCCTTTTTACTGAAGCAGAACACATGCTGGTTTTGGCTATGAGTTTGATTTATTTCCTAAAGACAGAGAAAACTTGAAAATATGCTATTAATTTGTTGGTGTTTTACAAAAAAATGCAGTCACACATACTCTCATGTGTTTAGAATGGAGCCATTGCTGAATCCTACGTTTTTTGTATATATACAAATATATATATATACATATATATATATATATAAGAATCTGTTGTTAAAAACTACTATTAAAATTTGTAGAGACTCAGCATCTTCAAGTTGAAATGTTTACACAGAACCTTTACAGCAAAACTTTTTGATCTCAAACTGAAACGTAAGCTTTGATTCTAAACAGTGTTTTTTGCACCCATGTTTCAGGGCCTAAAAATGTGCATATGTCCTTTTGTAAACTTAGTCCTTCACTTTCAAAAGCTACAGGCCCACAAATAGCAGCTGTATGTGCTAATTTTGTCTTCTGAAAATAAAGCTGACTAAATACCTCCAAAGTATTACTGAGATTTAGTGATCTTCAAAAGTTTTTTTCCCCTGTATCTTTAATTCAGACACATACACATCAATGTAAATTTGTGGTTTAATTCCATCGTGAATTTGGCCTGAAATATAGATTAGCAAAATTGGAAACAGCTGTGCAAGAAACTACTTTCCTCTTCCATTTATAGTATTGTATCCCAATATAAACTCCATCATTTTAATATAAAGTGTTACCCCCCACTCTTCTCATCCAGATGTTTATGGATTTTTCACATAATCTTCAGTGAAATTGCCAAAATCAACAAAAAGTCTTAACATGTAAATTCAACATATTGTTTCATGTTCATTATGGCCTTTTCTGCCACAGTGCCAATCCTCATTAGATTTCAGATTTACTTTGGTCGACACTGATACAGAAAAGGACTCTGACTCATCATCCCATTGTGGGCTGGGTTCTTATTTAATTCATTTTTGTCTGATTCATGAACTGTTGAAATTCTAAAAATGGTTCATGAATTGCTTGGGAGATGAGAAAATTAATAATAATGATCCAATTTACTGTACATTGAACTGAACTGATTATCATGCAACATACCGACAGACTTTTTCATGGCAAATGAGTCCTATAGACAGAGGTTTTGTTTCCCTTCATATACTGGACATGTCATTATACTGTAAAATAATCATTAAGCTCTTAGGCCAAGATCCAGCAAAGTGCTTAAGCACTTGCTTAATTATAAGTTTATGCAAACTCCAAAGTGAACCTACAGAAGAGTTAAATCGTATTCTTTATTGTAGTTGTGACAAACTTAAAAGATACATATATGCTTAAGCATTTTGGTGCATCTTTTGTTTATCTAAAGATGAGTGGTACTATATAAATTCATAATGTAATGATTTTCAGTAGTCTATTTTCATACTTTTTTTATATGGAAATATATTGTTAAACATCTGTAGCATACCCCTGGCAGATCAGGGGGTACATTCACCTCCAGCTGATCACAACAAAATAATTGCTAATTATCGTATGAGAAATAGTTTTAGAAATCTTGATTTATGTGAAACCCTGAATTAAATGCTAAGGGTCACTGAAGGTTTTATGGCACTAAACCAAAGTTCAAATGAATCAACTATGCTGATCAGGAAGCTGCCTACAAGAAATTAATATGGAATTTCTAAGAACAAGGGTATGTCATGAACACTGTTCCTTTCCATCACTTAGTCACTTTAAAAGTCAGGTTTCTGCCTGGATATTTTCCTAAGAGGTCATTATGCAAAGACTAGATAAATATGAACAAGGCTCACAAAACTGTAACATAAGAAAACCACCAAGAGCAGTGACAAAACTTTTTACTGTAACTCCAAGTTCATGAAGTGTAGGACCTTACCACTTCAGTTTAGCTATTTTTGCACCGGGTAGTACATCTGAGGTGGAACCTGCTCCTAAAGTAGAAAGTTGAGTATTGTTGAGGTACCTTACTAAATTGGACCCTCAGTGGGATCACTGGTATTTATTTTGGGCATGAGGGATTCTCAAGCATTCATGAAGCTCAGGACAGGTATTTCCTTCATTCTGCAGAGAGAAACACAGCGGGTTTTGCTCCCATAATTCTAAGGTATTTAACCATATGTATTTAATAAAATGAGTTTCCTCAAAGGCAGGGTGTTGTCCAACACACTGGAATGCAGTGGGCTCCATATGATAGAGGCTCTCAGGGAGGCAGCGTGGCTTATCCTGTGGCACAGGGCCTGACTGACCATTACAGTGAAAGCTGTGTTGTGACGTATGATCCAGAATCTTACCTTTCTCATTTTCATAGGAACTGCATTGCTAAGGATAAATGTCCAATCTGAAGACTTGGATCTCACTTCAAATTTGAGAGAAGTGAGATAAAAGTTGTCAGAGATTAGCATAAAAATTTCAGAAAACAATAATTGAAACCAGAATTCCTACGCTGCTTCTGAAGATTGATATCCCATGACAATGAGCTTTGATAAATCACTATAGCTGAGGATCTATTCTTATGCTCTTTACAAAGTGTGTGTAATAAATCAATATACTGACAGATTTAAGAAAACCTCTCATTCTGCCTTCATTGCATGAGATATCTTCGCAATACAGTTAAATCTTTTTTCAGTACTGGAAGTCTTCCACTGAGTGATGTGTATAGAACATTGCTTCCTTCCTCAGTAACACAAATATTCAGAGAAAATGTATTGTTCTCTGTTCAGTTTTATTTAAATTTTCTTCTTTCTATGGCAGCCAAACCAATCACTTCAAGTGCTTCCAGAGTTGTATATTAACATCTCATCTAATAGATAATGATGATATAATAATCTTTATTTGATGCTTAATTATTTTTAATAAATACAATATAGCATGTAAAACCTCAGCTCTGTGAAACAGAAATACAAAAACAGGAAAATATAAGCAATAAAAATGAGACATGAAATAATGCAATAATAAAAGAGAAAAAAATTTAGTTTGGAAAGATCTGTCAGGACTGCTCCAGATAGAACTCAAAACATTACTGTACATTGCATAAAATGGTATCACTTGAACTCAACATCTAATCTCTATTCTCAACACTAATTCTAAGTTTACTGTTTCACTTCAACTTAGGTTTAATTACATTTCAGTGGAACAGGCCCATACATTTTCTTTAACTGTCCTGTCATTTTTCCACATGAAGACCCTATCTTAAAGCAAAATTAAAACTTTCGAGTTGAAGGAAGGAAGATTAGGAATTGTTCCTCTTAAATGCACTATGATTATAAACTCTTCTTAACAACCAACATGTACAAAATTCTTCTCAGTGTTAAATAATTCATTTTGTAATAGCATCTTGAAGGGTTGGACATACTTGAGGAGCTCTGCTCACCATGGACTTTGCAAACCACAGTGAAAACATGGTCTCTTACACCAAAAAATTAACAAGAATTGCAGGAAACTAATTTGCTCAAATTTTTTTTCCACGGATAAGTGCAAAACATTTTTATTTCATGCACTTAGGACTACTCACATTGAGAATAAAAGCATAAATTTTAACTAAGGTCACCCCAGATAGATATCTATTTTTTAAATTTTTTTTTGTTGCATGTGTTTGCATCACAACTGCTTGGGTATAGCAGCATTGAGAGAACACAAGAAAATCCTCATGGGCTTCCCTTTGTCCCAAACACTGAGGTAGGCATTAAAAAAATTTAAACTGCATTCGTTCAGCAATCCTCAATAGACCGTTGTTTAAAAAATAAAATGAAGCACGGGAAAAGATAGGGCTATGCTAGAATTAAACTCTGTATATTTTTTCATAGTCTCTTTCAAAAAGAGTTGGAAGTTAGTACATTTGATTTTTTGAATTAAAGTATTTTGAAAGCAGACTGACTCATGGAACTGCTATGCAGTTGTGCGTATTCCTTGATACAAACTGACCATTTTCTGGAGGATGCAAAAAACTTCTGGCAAAAGAAAGAAAAAATAAACATTCTTTGCAATGCTTTAATGGAGAGAGAACCAGGTAATTTAAAAAGACAAAATATACATGATAAACAAAATGCTGTTCTGCTAGACAAATGATTGAAGTGCTTATCTGCTTCTTTGTGAGCACAGTTGCGATACAAAGACAGTTTCACCAAATTAATCCAATATTTTGATAATAGAAAGTATTCAGTATTTCACATATATATTATAATAACAGAACTGAAACTTGTCTGTTTTGGAAGTGGAGAGAGATCTGCAAGTATCTGAGGTGCACATGAACATCCAGCTACCTATTTCCAATGCCTTTGTGCATCTGTGTACATGCACAATTACCCATGATATTCATTATATCACGTGAGTAAGTATATTTTCACATACTTGGGTCTTTCTCACACCTAAATGTTCTTCTTCAAGTATTACCAGCCTTTCTTGATAATTAAAGGCAAAGAAAAAGAATTTAAGTAGAATTCTTAAGGCAATTATTAAAAGAAAGTTCAGATAAGAAAGTTGATAGATCATTTTTTCAACAAAAATAGCTCTATTCTATAGAAAAATACCTAGAATTTTTCACACACTAAAACATTTTTCCATTACGAATTCTTCCACAGCCACTCAATTTCTCAGGGGAATTTTTGTAAATTCTTTTTAGAATGTTTTAATGATTTTATTTGAATAGTTTCATACTTGACTCCCACATCAGATCAAACCGGATCTGCAATTTTTCAGGCCAAAAGTTCACTATTATGTACATCACCAATTTTTTTTGTCATGGTGATGACAGCTATACTGATCATTGGATGTAGTGATCAGCAGTTATTATAGTTCCATATGACATTATCTTCCCTCTGTAAATCTCAGCAGGTTTGGAAGAGATAAGCAGAGCAGGAGACTAGACAGATGCCTACTGCTAACTTACCCCAGTAGTTCAAAGACTGGGAACAATTTTTCCAGTCGGCACTCTATTCTCCACACCTAGAACCACGTCTATAGAAAATTATTCAGAACCACACCAAAAAATGTAGACCTTGAAAGTGTCATTATAATTGCTTGACTTTATCTATTTGTTGACCACAAGATTTCCAGCTCCCAGTATATTGCCAAAAAGCAGAGATGATTCTTTGTCAATGAATGCTTAACAATGAGAAATACAGAACATAAAAAACAAAAACAAGTATATGGGCTTTTGTAACTTGTGTTATTTTAATTTAAGCCTCTTGATTTCAGTTCAGAAAAGAAAACTTATGTTATCAGAGAAATGCTATGTTATCTTTTCCCACCAGCGTTTATCAAGAATTTAGAAAATGCTACACAAAGTCTTCAGAGGAGTATTTATAAACAGGGGGAGAACAAACGAATTTTAAATAAGACAAATTAATTAAGATACAAGTTAGGCACTCTCTAAAGAAGATTCAGAATCAAAGTTTTGGACTTAGGTGCATTTGTTCTCCTTTTTTTCCTTTTTTTCCTCGTAATCTGTTGTACAACTTCTACAGTTTAAAAAATATTTGCATGTGATAAAAATAACTCTTAATGACTGCAGTGTCCTTAGGCAATATTACATTGGGAACTTTTCCTTTATAGAGATATAATATTTAGAGCAAGCACAAATGGTAAGTTAGAACTTTCTAGGATGCGCACATAAGAATACAGTACACAGAAGGATCTGTGCTCTATATTTCCCCAATAATATCTACTATTCCATGAAATAAAATGATTGCACCAAGTTTCCAAAGCTTAAACATGCCAAAGAGAACGGGGATTTTTAATAATGTTATAAAATTGCAGATATACTAAACTTATTTACCAGTTTTTGACTGTGATAACTAGCATAAGCAATGCAACAGAATAATCCCATTTTTATAGGAGTCTCATTCTACTGTTCCATGCAGTATGGCAGTACAACATAAAAAGCTATTTGAATAACCAAATGAAAGCCTGCAACTTGTGTTAAATCCATCTCAGATGACACTCTGAACGACTAGGGTATTCATTAAATGCAATGTACTTCAACCGCATTATAGGAAAACCCTTGGAGGACCAGAGAGATCTGCACACAATGATAATTATAGTGGGTTTTTTGCAGCTGGAAACTAAGGTGTAATGAGTGTCCTTACTCTAATCCTAACAACAGAACATAAATTCTTATGACAAAAATAAACATAAATTTGGGATTTTTAGAAGTGTGACAGCTGAAAGGGAAAAAATGGCGATTTTGTAACGGTAGAAGTTGTAAAATAGACATCAGCAGAATAATGCTGCAATTAGGGTTTTCTTTTAGCTATTTATAGGTACTCAAAAATGCCCCAAATTTTTAAAAACCTTTGAAATGGGTAAAGGAGAATAACTTATCAATGCATACATTTGTAGGAAGGGTAGGTGTCAAGAAGACCAGGCCAGACCCCTGTCAGTGGTGCCCAATGACAGACAAAAGGCAATGAGCACAAACTGAAACATAGGAATCTGAATATGAGGAAAAATTTCTTTATTTTGCAGCTGACAGGACACTGGAACAGACTGTCCAGTCAGGTTGTGTAATCTCCCCTGGAGATATTCAAAACCTGCCTAGACATGGTCCTGTGCAACCTGCTGTAGCTGAACCTGGCTTTTTCGGACTAGATTATCTTCAGAGGTCCCTCCCAATGCCAATAATTTTCTGATTGTGTGTTTCTCTGAAAAAAAGTTCCTTTTGAATTGAAAAGATAACTCTGGTACCTGACAGCAAGCTTAAAATGGCAAAGGGAAGCTCCACAGTGGTTTTAAGCTTTCACACTTGTACCATACTTGAAACATTTAAAATACAATACTGCATATAAAATATCATATCTTCCAAGAATATATCCTCAATTAATCAGTCCAAAAATATATATACTGAAACAAGAGACAGACACAGTGCTGAGCTTCAGGGTTTTTTTACCTTGAAATGCAGATTATTAATCTAAGCTTTACTTTAAATTGGACCTAAAGTAGTTCTATTTTAAGGATTTTAGATTAACTTCAAAAGATTATGGATAATTACAATTTTATCCAATGCAAGGATAATTTATTCTTAAAATGAAATATTGAAATATGCATAAAGCTGAAAAATTTCAGCTGAAATCTCAGGTCAAATTTGCAGAGGCTTATGGCCACACAAGAATTATTACTGAATATAATGAAGGCTAGAATCATAACTAAAATGTAGGTTGGTTAGTGATGATTTGCCTACTTATTTTTTAAATGTTACAAGGTTGAAATTATTAATTAGAATCTAATTAGTAAATGTATTACTACAAACCTTTGCTTTATAACTTGGAATTAATAATGAATATTAACTATGGAACGTTCATTACTGAATTAATTACCCCTCTATAATATTTGCAATTCCCTTTTGACAAAATACACAAAGATAAAGCATTTATTTTGGAGACACTACAGTGACACTAGTTAAAAGATTTTTGAGGGATTTTTTTTTTTGTTTAGATTTTTGAACAGTAGATCTGCCTATGAGAATCTGACAACTTTGAGAATAAAACTATCCTTTAGCTCAAGTTCTCATAAACTATCTCTAGCCAAAGGACTATTTTTTTAAACTTCTCCTAAAATATTTCTGAACCCATATTTTTAGAGGCATCTTAACATACTGAACTAACATATGAGTTAAACTTATTTTAAATGAACTTTCTTACATTGCACCTTAATATTTTATCTGCTTAAGCATGAGTTCATGTTGGATTCACTAAATATTGCTGTAGTCTGACTAAAACAATGATGAACAAAGAGCCTGTTAGCAATTCAGAGAACATGTCATTTTATCTCTTTATCAATATCTACTGTCTTCTGACCTAACTAGAAGAAAACCTAGAAGTTTCTCTGAGAAAAAGCAAGTTTCAAGTAGTAACTGGTTGAACTGTATTATATATCAGGAAAGAGTTGCTATTTACTGAGCCTGCCCGTGTAATTTAGGGAGAAAAAATGACAGGTGAATGCCCCACATGACTTATATCTCAAGTCAGTCTTTTCTTACCAGACAATTTTAAGACTGAGACAGTCTATTTTCACAGGAAATTTGACCTTTTAAAATTACTTGTTTTCCTTTTAAAAATACTTGTTGTCTGATCACTGTTTATGATATTAAGAAATTATGATAACCCTTTGTAAATCCTCTTGTTTTTTTCAGATACAGATGTTATTTTTAAGTTCTTCTTCAAAACACATCTGCTTGGGAAAAGTTTAGACCCAAACTCTTAATCTCTGCAGCAGTGTTAATACATTCTACAGATTTTTTGTGTAGATCTTATTTTTTCAACTTTAATTTATATGCTCATGATCCTAGTTGCTGCTGAACATGAATATCCTCTACATGACAAGAAAAATATGTACAAAAATTCCCTCAACTACGATGTCAATTCCATAAAAATAATTTTAAATCCAAATCTGCAGTTCTAGAGGTAAAGTTGTTTGAAACACATGGAGAATAAAAGCATTCTTAACTCTTAAAATGACAGTTTTTACCTAAACCATATCAAATTTGTGACAAGACACAAACTGCTGAGCTTTTGACAGCTCACTACTTAAAGAAGCATATAAGTAGCAATAAAAAGGCTTTTTAAAAGAATTTAAGGCTAACTGTAGCATTATTTTGTTATTCAAACATTTAAAACCCTGCATAAATCAAAGACACAGTACCTAGTTAATTTATAAGTTCCCAGTGAACTTCTGAAAATATTTTAATAGTTTCACTGCTGCACTGTTTGCAGTCATAAACACATCTTGATACTGACATAAAAGCACATCTTGAATATTTGCTTGTAGTTGTGTGGCTCCCAGCATAAGAAGGACATGGACCTGATGGAGAAAGTCAAGAGGAAGGCCCTGAAATGATCACAGGGAAGAGACAGAGAAGGGACCACATAGACCTTATAGCAGCTATCCAGTACTTAAAGCTGGAGAGGGACTTTTTACAAGGGCTTGTTGTGATAGGACAAGGGGGAATGGCTTAAAACTGAGAAAGGTAGGTTGCCCGGAGAAGCTGTGACTGCCCCATCCCTGGGGGTGTTCAAGGTCAGGTTGGACGGGGCTCTGAACAGTCTGCTCTAGCTGATGATGTCCCTGCATTTGGAACTAGAAGATTTTTAAGTTCCAACACAAATCAGTCTATGATTCTATCATATAAAGCAATATGAAATCGGAAACATCCTTGATATACAATACCAGATGCATGCCAAATAACCTATTTACGTAGTTAGTACACAACCTCATATTCCTACTGACTGTCAAGCTGTTTTTTGAGTGGTTATTTACCAAACTTGACAAAGAAAGAGAACACAATGTTCATTTGTAATAGCAAGCTGGGGAGAGTTGGAACAATTCTGAAGGTCAAATTTAGAATTCGAAGGGATCATAATAAATGGGAAGAGTAGTGAAAAATCAAAGAAATGTAACAATTTATATATATTCATTGTCCCTATTTGAGGAAGAAAAACAGCTAATACAAAAATGGAAAAAATACGAGAATGGAAAACTATTGACTAGTAAAAAAGTACCATGAAAATAACAGAAAGTATTTCTCACTGAAAATGAAAGTGCAAGATAAAGTGCAAAAGTAGTATAAAGGTATCTAAGCAAATCTGTCATGTCAGTTTATGAAACATTCCAAGAAACATTCACAGCATGATGTCATAGGAAACCAGTGTCACTGATCCAGTCACTTTAGGTAAGTTTTACTTTCATGTCAATGGGATCAATAATCAGGCCACACATAATGTCCTTTTATGGGTAATTTCTTAAGACTTTGTAGGTAAAGTGATGCAGTCTGAATATTTCCAACAGGTTGTAAAACACTACTATTTCAATGCAATACCAGGAAAATATGTTAACATGCAGATGGGAATGGAATAAATTTAGTTGAATTTTGAACAAAACTTTTAAATACAGAAAATAGAAAACTACATTCAGTATCCACTGCAATTCTTGGTTCCAACTACTGCACTTTTTTATCAGTTTATCACATTTTTTTATTAGCTGAAAGATAAATCTACATTTTCCCATCCAGTCTGCCCAATCAAGTTTGTACAGTTAGGCACTAAAGGTGAAAAATAATAAATCTAAATTACTCATACAAGCTTTACTTTATGTATGTCAAAGTCATTTAATGGCAAAACATGAAGATAAAGTAATATTTGAAACTTGTTATATCACCTGAAGCACATCTGTGTGATATTTATCTCCATGACTCTTGCACTTGGCTCAATCCTTATTCTTTTGCTCTGTTAGCAGTGTCAAGAGACTGGCAGGACCATATAGCTTTATGAAGTGGAGGGACAGGATGGTGTGAGACAAGACCAACAAGTAACATTGATGAGAATGTTTTCAGTACTAAGGCACCTCAGAAAGACCAGGCTTACAACGCCAGATTTAATCTAAATGAACAGATATATATCCTGATTCCTGATTTTACATTTGGAAAATACCACCCCTTACACTTTACTGTGTTTCAAATAATAAAGATTAAAAAATGGTGTGTTACATTTGATACAGAGGGGGAGGTACAGTACAGATAATGAGCTGATTTGGAGAGATTAAGTTGGAGCAATCATCATCAGAAATGATATATATGAAGTAGATGGGCATGATTTTGGTCCATTTACTTGGAAAGATAAAACCTCAAAGAGCTAAAATAAGGTTATCTGTGCTTGTATTTTTAAAAATCCACATGGTGAGTGCTATCTCACAAGATAAATTTTAATGTAATGTACAATTCTGACACAAAATTGGAAGGGGCAGGAAGATGAACGCATACAAAAGCTCAAATTATCATTGCCTAATATAAAGCTTAGGAACTCAGACTATCTATCCCTCGTTGTTAAATGCTGTAATTGTTGTTTACTCATTTCTTTGCTTAGCTTGTTTGTTTTTATAGATTTTGCTGTTGAGTATTTTGTTGCATTTTACCAATATTGCCTATTGTGGTTTGAGTTTATTGTGCATTTTAATGCAAATGTGTTTATAAGAAGTGAATTTGTATTACCGTGAGGGTTTTTCTATTTTGATTTTTTTTCTTAACAACTTTACATCTGAAATCTACCATGCTGCCCAAAGGACCTCATAGCACACTTGGCTAAGTGACAAGACTGTACTTGTTGATGAACATACTTCACTGCATCTAAATAATCTACCAGTATAGAAAGATTATGAAAACATAAGTTTTCATGAAAAAATAACTCGGGAAAGCACTGAGAATAATTCAGATAGAATCAATAGAATCTGACCCTCTGTAATCTTAAATCCTGTTCTGAAAAGTTCTCAGTGATGACAAATCTCTGCATTAATGCTGAATCTGGCAGACTGTAGGTATTTCAAAGACAAAGAATCTGGCAATTTAGCCTAAGCTATTTTTTGTCTGTCATGTAAAACTATGCCAAACTCTTCTTTGCTAGTTTAATTCAAGCATCAACTCTCTTCTTAGTAGGAGTCCTATATGGATTTTTAGAAGAACACAGAGGGTTAATTTCTTTTTTCTCTGTGCAGTCTCCAAAATATTAACTTGAACATGTCTGTGAAGATGCTGCCTTGAAGATAGATAACATATTTCAAAGTCCTTTGGAAACATGCTGTAATGGACATTTTAAAAATAATTGGGAGTCATATTGCCAACATAAAACAAGACAAATATAGATTCTTTGGCAGATCTACATGCATATATCCACTGAGAGCTATTTGAAAAGTGAAAGTATTATCTTAAAGCCAATTGTCAATCTAAACATAGCCAGCAAGCCTGTATCTACAGAGAATTAAGCATTAACCAAGACTTTATTTTTTTGCAACAAACTCACGGCTTGTCTTGTGGTCTCAAGGTATGAGAGCAGAAATATTAATGAAATTAGAACTGTACTGAATTCCATGTTGATTTTGGATAGGGATAAAATGGAACAACAGAAATAGCTTTCAAAAATTTAACATTACTAAATTAGAAAAAAACCTCAGTATTTCCCACATTTTCACAGAAAAATAAATTATTTTTAACTCTTGACTTCTCTCAATGCTTACCTTGATGCTAAAAGTCATGGAAAGGTGCATCAATGAGCATAAAAATGTTTTTATTATTACTATTCTTACACCTAAGAAAATATTTTGGCCTAAGAAATGAGCACACTATACAATTTAATAGTACATACTAGACAGGACTGAGAAGTTTCCTTTTTCAAGCATATGTTTGAGAGAAGTATAATACTATTTTCTTACCAATATTGTGGATAAATGCAATTTTTTTTAAGTTTTAGAATGTACTTTAATGTAGGGTTTCCCTCAAAAAAACTGTTTTCCATTGATCTGTTAAGGGGTTGTGTTTGTAGAAGTGTAGTAGCTTGGCATTAATAATTTAGCTGCAGTCATCACTGGCTCTTTTCTTTCCCTCTCCCTTTCCCCAGGGAGGTAGGTGCAATGAACTCACCTTTTCAATGAAATGTATGCTTTACATTGAGAAGGGGGTTCTATCACAGGTTCTTACCTACATTTTTATGTTGTACCACTGGGTTAATGAAACATGCTTCTTCTAAAACCTGGATGAAGTTCATTAACTCGTTTATTAAAAGCTGTGCACGAAGAGAAGAATGTGTACTGTGTACTAAATTCACTTAGTTACAATATGGCAAAACCAAAGGTACTTTTAATATAATGACAATAAATCCAGTCCCTCTGATTTACTGTTTTGTTTTGTAGACTGTGTGATCATTATTAAAAAGGTGTACTCTCATTTAAATTTATGTGCTAAATACCTGCTATCAACTAGGCAGTATTTTAAAGTTTTATATTCTTTGTAAGTAGATTTCAATACTAAAATCTCTTACAAATTGCTTCTACTTGATTAAATTTTCTTCTGCAGCCTGTCTGTCTCTCCCTGATGTGTCTGACTCAGTAACTGGGGAAGAAGTGTCTTCTATCAATCAATGACAGAAAGTGCTGAATCTGAAAATGCTGACTGAGCACCATGGAGGGCAGTCAGGTTTCTGATAGCAGTCAAGGGAAGTCTAAAAATTTCAATATGAGTGTTAAATGCCTTTTCAAAAGATATTCAAAGATTAATCAGGAAGAAAAAATCATGATCAGAAAAGTGCTCAAATAAAATCATTGATCTGAGATTGGCATTTACAGAACAAAATGAAAGAATTCTATTACCCCAGCTGAACTTTCTCCAATGACAATGAATAAAACAACAAGGATATGTTTCATGATTGTCTTCTCAATATTGTACAACAAATAGGATTTTAAACAAACAAGAGAGTGAGTAAGTAAATATATTACAAGCATTTAAGGGTTCATTCATGGATGAATGTTTATAGCAGCATGTAACTTCAGTAATGACTATCTGATATTATAACTAATTTCCTTGAATAACAGCAATGCTATCCATTGCTCTGAGACAGTGAATAGCATTCACTTTCATTGTCTATTGATTAATTAATTAAAAAATGTAAAATATATGGAGAATTTAATTGGTAATAAATATATGCATATGTATAGTAAGAGGTTTAATTAGCTGCGGACCTGTACATTCTGTCAGGAAAGTATAAAATTATCATTCTAAGAAACTATTGTAATTGGCCTGTTTAGGAAGGGCAAACCTTTCTGTACAACCTCATTATTTTCCAGGTCATTAATGAAGTTTTCATTCTTCACATACAGAAATTAGCTATGTAAAATAAAAACTGATGCTAGGAATTGTGCATCTGACTATTGAACTTAGTTTTTATTTTGTGGTAGTATTTTCTTTATTTTGAGATCCTTGTTTTCAAGCCATATTTCTGAAAATACTGGCCTTATAAAATGTAGGGAGCTCCCCCATCAAAGAAGGATTTGGCAAGACCAAAATTGCACAGGTAGTGCCAAGAGAAAAGAGCCATGTAGAAGAATAGGAACTGATTTTCTGTAAAGCCAATTGATTTGATAATTGTAGACCATATTGGCAGACAAATTCAAGATGTCATTTAGCAGTGCTTTTTCAAGGTTAATGAATATGCTTGTCTCTGGCTAGTAAGAACAGCATCACTATGGATCACAATTATCTTCTTACAATCATCTGTTGTTTACATTGCACAGAGCAATGTACCATTTCATAGATACTAAACTACCTATTTTATGTTCTGCCCTGCACAAGGGAACTTTTGCATGTACAAGGCAAATGGGCTTCACTGAGTTCCTAACGTGAAAATTCAAAGTTTTTAAACAAAAATTCTATTTAGGAAGAGAAAGGACCATGGGCCAAAAGCTGGTTAAGAATCCTGAAGCTGAACTTCCAGAGGAGGCATTATTTTCCTTTGGTTAGTGTCCCATTCAGGATACTGCCGGTCTTGTATACCGGGACTGTGTAGTTTCAGTTGAATCATTTTGCACTGGTGATAGTTTAACTCTATGAATTTCAATCACTAGCTTAAATTTTCAATGTTAATTTTTTAATGAATTAGTTATTTTCCATCTACATGCAGTTCTGATGGAGTAGTCACTATCAGGTGGCAGACAGACTCTAAAATCCTGGTAAACATTCTGTTATCATATGTGAGCAAGAAACCAGTTATCTTCTTTCCAGAAAAAAAAAAAACAAGAAACCCCAAGAACAAGCAAACGAAAAATACCCACAACCATTTTCCTTGAACAAGAATATTCATCAGCTTGTTAAATTTTTTGAGCATATTTGCTCCCAGTTTTCTGAGAAATTCAGTCATGCTCATAGGAATCATACTTAAGATCAGAAAATCAGTTTGTTGGAATTAGAGAGAATTTCACTCGGGCTTTCTGTTGAATAGTTTCTAGCATTTTATTTTATAATCACAGATGTTTAACATTAACGTTAAAAAAATTAAGATCCTAGAAGTAAGATCATAAAAGAATGGTCTTTCAGACTAGATCTTGCCTTCCAACAAACACTAAGTATCTTTCAAACTCTTATTACTTATGACAACATATATTCATTATTGCACTGAGACATTAGATATCTGTAATATTAAGTTGATCAAGATCAAACTCTCAAATTGATGAGTTATAAGATATGACAAAATAAGGAACATGACTCTTTGTCCATGACCAGAAAACAAGCTAGATTGTATTCCAAAGGAAATTTAGACATTAATGAATTTTTCCTGTTAGTACCAAAGCCTTTAATGGGTAAGTTTCAAAAAACAACAGTAATAACAAAATCTCATAAAATGTGTACAGTAAAAATGTAGTAATTCACACTGGCTGGAAGTTCCATCACATATTTCTGTATTTTATGATTTTATGCAGTACAGTAGTGAGCAAATGCAATTAAAAACAAATTAATGTATGTTTAAATGTACTTTATTCATTTCTTTGAGAAGTATAATTTTGTTATGATACTACTTCCTAGAACGCATATAAATGTTCAACAGTGCATTTGGCAAAAGTAGTATAGTCTAAGTAATGCAAAATTTAATTAAAATAGAGTTACAATATCTTAATCTAAAATGTAAAAGTATTTATAAGTGTACAGAAGTATACGGACTAGTAAATAATGAATTATGGAAAATTTACTTCAGAAAAATAGTAAGATATATATCACCTATGAAAATAATATCAAAACTCACTTATTTTTCACCTTCCAGTGGGGAGAATTTGCTCATTCACTTTTAAGAGTGGAGTTTAATCTGTGTGTTCTCCACACTAATCTCAATCTTCCCAACAGAAATGCTATTAATGTATCTCCTTTTCGCCACTGTGAAACCATTCTTAAAATGAGCACAAATACCTGTAGCACACCTGCACCTTGCACCAGTCAGCACCAAAACCAGAAGAGTGGCTAAAAAAATACTAATAAATACTTGTTGGACAGTAAAAATTGAATATCTTTTTCATATGAAAGCTCTTCTGATAATTGAAGAACAGTGGTTTACTAAAGTTTTCTCAGGCAAGGACTGAAATGTGACTCTTCCCCTTCTCCCAAAATTTATTATTTTCAAGTGGACAATGATAGAAAACAGAATGGCAGCAAGCAAAAAAAATTTTTGAAAGTCTTAATGTTTTCAACTTCCCCCGATCAAATAATGCATTGTCATTGTTATCCAAAGTACAGAACCTTCCCAGTGCAGTGATGAGATTTTAAGATGAAAGGAGAAATTAATATTTTCTTTCATGTTTATAAAGTAATGGAAACTATTTCTTTTAAAAGTTATGTCAGCATAACTTAGTGATTAACTTTATTTTTTTATTTCCAAATCTTTCCTGGGAAGCAACAAACTGTAGTTGCATCCATCTGAAAAAATATCATTGTAGAATTTTCTAGTGTGCAACCCAAACAAGTGGCATGGGCAATTGGATCACTCATTCAGTTAGTCTTATCAATGCAAATATAACAAGGTAAAAAATAGGACAGAAAACAAGTTGAATCTGAATGCATTTTTTTGGCTAGTAACATAGAATATTTCATATTTACATACCAGTATAGTCTTGTGGAAAAGTGAGAATTGCAGTGTTATGATCCAGAGGCAAAAGGAGGAATGTGCATGTGGTGATGTAAAAATGAAAGGATTTAGTACCTGGGTATTGACAATAAAAGTGCTTGGCTCAGAAAACAGTCAAGATCCTTAATGAAACATAAATTAATAATATCACTTCCTCTGGCTGAAATATTCTTCAAATTTATGTGGGAGCACACTGGTTCCAGCACTAAAGTCTGGCATAACATTTTCTCAGTACCTACAGACATTAGGCAGTTCCTGTTGAACTGGATTCCAGATGTTGTTCTGAAACTTGATGCCAGAAATAGGTTTTGATTTAGTTCAGAAACCATTTCAATGATTTGTTCAAAGCTCAAATATCAAAAAAAGGCATTCTTGGTTTGCTGCTTGAACTGTTTTGTCAAAGTACGTAGCTATTAAGTCTAGCATCATGCCATTTGAAGATTGTGACTGTGAAAAAACAGCTATTTACATAAATGTATTCAGCCATTTTCATGCAGTTTCATTTTTAACTGCATTGATTGCTATCAGCTCTGCTAGATTGCTTTCCTCTAGTCCAATTAAGTTCAGAAAAAATCACCGACTAGACTTTCTCAAAGGAACAAAATTATTGATCATCATATTTCAATACTGGCTCACCACATCCATTGTAAGAAGCAACTGAAATCTTAACATGTACTCTTGAAAGTACTAAATGTGATAAGAAAAATATCATTACCTACAGCTATCACATGACTGGTGCAAACTGTGTATCTGATCCAATTCCCAATAATGTCAATGGCAATGTTTCCATTGATGTCACTGGCACAAGGTCAGTTCCTGCAGGGGAAAGCTGTGTCCATCTGTAATCATTTGAAAACAAAATGAAGTCAGAATACTACACCCTCCCCTCAGGTACTGGTGACTAAAGGAATTTTGTTAAAATATTTCACAATAGGTTTGTGGTTTGTTTTTTTTGCAGTGTAACATCCTCCTTCTATCAGTGCCAATATTCTTGAGAAAAGGTAAACTTTGAAAGTGAAGGACTGCAATAATTTGTCATTATGGGAACCAGGCAAGACTTCCAGCTGCACTGTTCTGTGCCTAAATGCCTAATGTGTGTTTTAGGTCAGAAAGAAATGGGCGAGAGAATACTGGTACTGGAAAGCATGAGAAAACTTAAGTCAGTGCACAGACCTTACTTAATGAGGAGTTAGGATGGAATACAAAAATTTACATTTTTTAAATTATGAAAGTTCCGAGCACTGGCTTTCCAGGAGGAATGTGCTGATTTAAGCAATATGTTACAGTCTTTAGCATTTAGCTCCTCACAACAAATCCATAGTTTATCTAGACATCCTGGTCATATCTAGTCAAAGCAAAAGGGCTTTCTAAAGGGCTTATGAGAAGCTTGGCATCTCAAAAATAAAATACGATTTTTTTTTCTAATACAATTATGAAAAAATCAGATTTCCTATATTGAAAATTTAAAAATTCTTTTGCAGTTGCAAAGGATCTCTGCAGAGATCCTTATTCCTGTTTTCTTCCTTTTAAAATTACGATCAGAAGAGAAGATGGACAACTAAAATACTAGTTTATTTTCAAATATTTGTTCCCATGGGCATCTTTTTTTCCTCCAGAAAAATAAAAAAAAAAAGCCATTTCTTTAAAAAAAAAAAATATTAAAGGATTGAGGCAAATGGGGTTTTTTTAATCATGTGTTTTTTTTATTTTGGTTTGTAGTAGTGGGAAAGCAGTCAAATGAGGAAAAAAAGAGCAAAACACCCAAAATAAGGAAATGCATAGATGCAGTTCTATGGATCTCAGTTGCCTCTCAGTTTTGCCTTCTGGCAATCTGGTTCGTAGAGTCATACTATTCTTGATCATAGCTTATTTAAGCCCACATTTCCATAAGGTACGTAAGTATTGCTTTCACTGAGAATCATTACATCCCTTACAGACCTTACAGTCACTTCTTTTTGGCTTACTGCTTTTTCAGAGATTGCAGCAAGGTCTCTGTCTCTCACAAAAACTCCAGACGTGAATTAATTCCCACAAACACTTGTTCAGGAAAAAGTCTGTTCTATTGAAACTGAAAAGCATAGTGCATTTTAGTTGCTCTTATTGTGCAGGTCTGATTAGTAAAGCCATTTTGCCAGCACCTGTCATTCTTGCAGAATTTCAGACCCACTTGTAAGAGTGATGATATATTATATGCTCTTCTATCAAACAGTTGTCCAGCAAGTCAATCAAATATGCAGCAAGTCAATGAGAAGAGCTTCATTTTCAATCATCTACTGCATTTTCGCTGTTTGGACAAACAGTAAGACATTTATAGTCATTCAATATGCAGACACATTATCAAATCCATTCTTTTTTCCAACAGTGAAGAAAATATCCGTAAAGGTGAAATCCACAGCAGCGGTAATTTGACACGATTTTTATGTAATACACTAAACAGTACACTGATCAAAGGTGACAGGGAAACCATTTTATTATTTTATTGTGCAAACCCCCTTCTCCCCACTCACAAGAGGTGGCTGGAAGAACCAGTTTGTAACAATGTTCTCAGTTGTTTTAGCAGACCTTCAATAACCTTTCATGGTTATTTCACTTACGTGAAGTGCATGTGAAAATGACATGTAAATGTCTACCAGCTGTCTTCCTAAGCTTAGACTAAACCAGGGAGCAGGAGAAGAGAGAAAGAAGTAGGTTCATACCTGGCAACCTCTTACTTGTTAGTGCATGGCTTCCCTATAGGGTACAGGTACTATGTTATTTGTTTATAAGTGAAATGTGTAAGTGGACCTTTCTGTTCAGGAGGACCAACCAGAAGACCAATAATAACTTACAAGAAGTTATTGTACTGGGGGGACATTAAAATAAATTATAAATTACAGTATCATATAGGAGGCATGTCCTTGTTGAATACCCTCCTCTAGTAGGAAAAACACTAGCCCCAAAATCCTTGATAAGATGATGCATGGTTGTTAGGGGATGCTGAGTCCCAAGATTTAAGATCAAAGGCCAGTCCAAACAAGTGCAACACTCCAGTCAACAAATGCATCAATTGGGCATAACTGAAAGAAGGAAAACATGCTGAGAAAAGATTCAGGAATTAAAGCAGGAATCACCCCAAGTCATGAATGCAAACTCCAAGGCAACAGCATTAGCCTGCAGTAGATCTTCCGAGCAGCAGTCAGTCATTGCAACTTAACTAGTGGCTGCTCTGCTGTCATGTGGAGCTGACAATATCCAAAGGTTTCATGCAAATGAAAAATAAAGTGGCTGTAGATAGAGAGATGGATTAACAGAGTGGTAACTATACAGTGCTGCTCATCAAAAGTATTTTTAATATTTTGCTATGCAGTATAACAAATAAATGGGTCTTGGGCAATGAAACCTCATAGGAAATAAGAGGGTTTTGTAAATGTAGTGAAAAAACAGGAGAAAAAACATGCATGTTCAAAAAGTTAGGTTAACAAAAGAGATTAGAATCAAGGACTGCATCAACTGATATTGTCACATAAAATATTAATGATGTTTAAGGGAGAATCAAATTGAATGTGGTTACAGGCTTCAGTGACAGGCAGGACAGCAAATGTTTCCCAGTTATCAAAAAGAAGTGTGAGACAGGAGTAATTAAGGGCTCTGTGCTATTTTCTCTGGGCTTGCAGCATTGTTAGAGGAATTGTGAAAGTGACAGGAGAATTTTAATTTTGGATATAGAGCCACATCTGTAAAACAAAGACAATTTTTCAGTATCAATACAGAAAGGAAAGTTAAACATAATCTTACAGGAAAAAAATGAAAACTTAGAAGTGTCTTGACCCAGTCTAGACCTTTCCAAACCAATGCAAATCCAGCTTGAAGTGGATTTGTACTATCTTTGGGGTCATTGGCATCACCAGCAATAACAAATGCCAAATGAATGACAGTCAGATATCACAAACATTTATGGAAACAATGGCTACCTTCCTGGTCAACTTTAGAAACTCAAGACTTGGGAAATTACTTGCATACACCTCTGCAACTTACAGTGAAAGCCAGGCCATTTCTTCAAACTTGTCTCAATCATTTAAACACTAAGGTTGTCTCCGAGCTGACCAAAGGACTACACTGACCTGAGAAATAAGCATTTCTCAGTTTGAAGAAGTGTTGAAGTTTCATTGATTTTGTAGTATGTTCCCTTCCTGGAAGAGAGAAAGTGTGGCTGATAGAAATGTTGTAAGCAATAACAGAGTTTGATGAAAGCCTATATTTCCAACTCAAAGCCATTCTCTTTTGAAAATTGACTCCAACTGATGTATTAGCTGTTGTTTGTGTGTTATTCCTTTACTCGCTGTCAAAAATATAAATATCCATAACTGATTTTCTTCAGACTAAAACATTGAAATATACCTTATGAATGATAGAGCTCTTATTACCACAAACAAAATTGTATCCTTCAAATTTTGTTTATCCTGAGGAATATCTTGTCATCTGTGAAATGGGTACAGAAAGCTGAATGGTAAAATATTTTTAAGTGGGAATACTCACACCAGCAACTCACCTTTATTAGAAGTTACGTTTGATTAAATCGTTGGTCTATTCATACAGATCTAAGAGCCATTTAGTAGAAAACACAACTCCCAAAAAACTTTTTTGCTGTTTTCAGTATATACTACAGAAATATAGTATTGCTTTTCTCTATTCTTTATTCATAAGCTGCTATGGTAACTGAGAATTAGCTGACATGAATACACTGTAATTTCTCTTTGTAAAATAAACAGAAGTGAGGAAGGCCTTTAATGAGATTTATACCTTTAACATTTTCAATTTCACTCTAAAGCTGATAGATTAACGTTGCATAATGCATCCTGATAACAATTTTTTAGTTTTATATATATAGAAATATATCTATAACACTAAAAAGCAACACTAATAATAATATTAATAATAGTAAATACTAAAACGCATACTCTACATAATGCTATGTAGAGAAAGCAAGGTCATGTCACAATTCTGAAACAGCTCTCAAAGAGCCCTGTGAGTCTTATCCTATAGTGTTTTAGTAGCACTTTTTATGTTTCCCAATATCTGATGATTAGTTTCACCATGTATAACACAGTCATCCATTGCCTTAGATATTAAAGACAAGAGGGGCAGATGTTTAAGAGAAGAGAAGAAGAACTTCCCTCTGTTCCACTCAGCAAAAGCCATTGGAAATTGTATAGCTGTTTCACCAGTGCACATTGCAGGACGAAAACAAGGTTTTGTCCCTCTTTTCATTCTTCAACACACTGCAGTGAATGATGTTCTGCTGTAACATGGAAAAAGGTGTGACTTTCAAAACAGTTTTCTTGCTTTGGAGAGGAGCTTGAAGAGCACCACAAAGATCAGAAGCCACTGATTAAACCCTAGCAAACCACAAGGCAGTCAAATCCTCACTGTATATGGCCTGAACAAATACTTGGTGGTAGGTGGGGGTCTCTACAGCAATGGCAGCAAAGGACAGGCTTTCGTGAAAAGAAATACTTGTGTCAGTCCCACACTGGAGAAGCAAATGGATGACATCACTAGAGCAAAACTAATAATCTGAACAACTCAGGAACTCTGTGGCACATGAACTGCCTTTACCTCAAACCTCAGGAGAGGGGATCCTTGCTACCAGTGACTTGGCAGAGGAGTGCATGAAAAGTCCTGTGTAATGAAAAGCTCTTTCCTCATACAGTATCTTCTGAAGTGGGGAAATTATAATTTCTGGTTGACATAGGTTGCTTTTTAGAATAGTAAATCCAAGTACCTGACTGAGGTCTTTCATGGCACTCTGCTTCTGGGCAGTCTGGGACACAGCCGAGAGATAGATTTAAAAGAAAAAAAATTAAATTTGACTTTACAATATTCTATATGCACATTACCTCTAACACAGCCAGACTAAAGAATTTTTAAAAGTTGGTGCACATCATTATTACAGTTAGAAATTTTGTATTACAGTTGCATTTACAGTTCTAAGGAGAATATTTAGTAAGTAGAACTATACAGTGGTGCATAGAAACAGAAGGAAAAAAAATGTCTGTTTTGGAAAATGGTGGCTGTAAATCTGCAGTTAAGTCTGGGACAGATTTTACAAGGGCTATTTCTTCTTGGCTAAACTTCTTCTCCTGTGAGTAATATTTTGCCTGTTTCATTAAATGTGTATCTTTACCTTCTGAAAAATAATCTGAAAAATGTTGGCTTTCCGACTGCTGTGATGCAACATAACTAATAGTACATATTCATAGCAGAATGCATGGTGCTTAATTTTGTGGTTGATAATAAACTTACCTACTTCTGCTAAAGTAATTCCATTTTTAATAGATTAAGCAACAGATTAAGGTCATGCATTACTTAAACAGAAGATAACATTTATACACACTTCAAAATTCAAATTAATTTTCTTCAAACTCATATATTTTTAAGGAATTTAGTGATGAATACCTCCATATATTTTTTTTTTCCTACTTCTTCAGACTCATTACTGGTAGGCAAATCCACAACTTGAGATAGTATTGTTGTTGTTGTTGATGTTGCTGTTATGTTTTTTTAGTATTTTGTTGAGAGTCCAAAAGTCAGGTACCAAACTCACACTGAGAGAGTGACTCTCTGTTCCACTCTGATCCACTCTGACACTGTGATCCACTCTGCTTAACCAATACAAACCTATACAAATCTCCATATGTAGGAATTTATTTGTATATGCGGCTACAAATGTCACACTAATATATTATGAATATATATACTAACATATTCCATTTTTAATTCCTTTTTTTCCTGGCTAAGACACAAGTAAAAAATAGAGATATAAGTTTAATTTTTATTCTTTTTTTTTTTTTTTCAGAATAATGCTGAAATTAGGTGCTTAATTTAATATTTGTAATTACAAGGATGGAAGGGGAGAAGTTGTTCTCAGGAATAGGTTCCTGGTCGTTGTAGATATCATTGGAATACACAAAGTAAACACCACATCACAAATACTAAAAGTGCTTTGTGCCAGATGGAGTATGTAAACTAAGCTGAAAGGCAAAGCCACAGCCAGGCAAAGACTCAGCCTTTGAGACAAAGAACATAACATCAAAATTTTCTTAAATACTTTCAATTATAAGAGTTATTGATAGTCTCATTTGAAGTGCCTTGCTTGGAAATTCAAGTATAAAACAGAAGAAAGGTCTTGGTAGATAGAAAAATTCAATGTGTAAAAGCAACCTCTGCTTAACTTAACTTTCAGAATTTGCAAATAAATTTAGCTATTTAAACTATGTCTCATGTTATGTTGATTCTCTGCTTTCATAATAAATCCTGCCCCTCAAGGGTATCTGTATCCAAAGTACCTATGCCGTAATGTAGACTATAATAGCCCTCTGTGTTAGGAGTAACAGGGACAGAAATAGATACTGTATGACTAAATGCTGATTGACAGTTCCTTCACATGCTCAACTCTTCTCAAACAAAACTGCAATAAAAAGACTTTGTATCATGCTGCTCAAGAGATAGTAAAATGTGTAAACAACTGTAACCCTGTGGAAGAAAAAATATACTTTATTATTATCATGACACACTGAAACATTATTTTTCAAATACATTAGCCAGAGATCAAATTATTCAGTGTCTAATGAGAAAGGAAGTGTTCCTTCTCAATTACCCATTAAAATGCTGTTANCCCCATTAAAATGTTTTAAAAAAAAAAAAAAAAAAAAAAAAAAAAAAATCACATGGAAGACTGTTACTATGTAAATACTTAAAGGAAAATATTTTCATGGCATGTGAGAAAGAAACAAGAGGAAAACAGTAGAGAGACAGTGACTGAAACGTCTGCCAGGTACATATCCAAGACAGCTTAAAAGCCCTTATGAAATGAAACCTAGCTTTTGAAGCTGTCAGAGTTTACCACCTTGATACATTATTGTACAAGTCTGAAGAATTCCTTGACAGAAGAACTTTTATAAAGAGCAGCTGAGACACCAGGAAAAGCACAGGGCCTCCCTCACTAAATAATGGTTTATAATCACACACATGATAAAGAAATGTATCATCTTAGTGACTGACAGACACTCATAAGTGCACAGGCAAGACAACTGGAGCCACCACAACAACTGGCTTTCAAGGCTGGCAAAAGACCTATCAACATTTCTGTCAGAAATAAGGCCATTTACAAATTGGTGCCCCAGTTCTCTCTAACCCCTGCCCTATTTGCTTCCTGTATTTCGTTGTCTTGTGTTAAAGCCTAAGAAATAAGTACTAGGTAGAAACTTCCAGTCTATTAGAGAGCTTTAAATGAAGTCTGAAAAGATCTTAAAACATAAAATAATTCAAATAATTAAAAAGAAAAAAAAATACTGCTTGTCTTTTGCTGCATAAGTGACAACATGTTTTTCTTGAGGAGTAAGAGGCCCAAGAACAAATGAAAAAAAAACCCAGATAGGTCATGTAACTGGGAATATTATAGGGATGCTTTTTAAAAGCTCAAAAAGATCTTTATCACTTTATCTTTATCAACAACACTGCAAGAAAATCTTTGAGGCACATATAAATAGAAGAGGAGCCTTTAAGTGCAAAAAGAATGAAACATGCAAAACTCTTCTTAAAAGAAGGTAATAAGTTACATTTCCTATAAATGAGCATGCAGGTAGGTAATAACTGGACAAATGGGTGAAACAAAACCTTACTAATGACCATAAAAATTAAAAACCAATATGGTCCTTTAACAAATTGAAGACAGTTGCTGGGTACAGAAAACTTTTGGTCTGACCAGATGCAACCACTTATGATCAGCAGCAGGACTAGGTAAATAAATCTGAAAATGCTACCAAAGATCCTAAAGATGGATTAAGCCTGCCATATATTCCCAAGTATAGTTACCCCCCCCCCCCCAAAAAAAAAAAAGGCAATGTCTGCAGCACTTCTGTTTGATTTCACCAACACGGTGATTGTTTCTGTATTTACTACTGGATCCAAAATGTTTGACTTATGATGCTTGTCTTGAGAAATCAGTTTTAGTGTTACTCCAGTAAAAACTATGTTGCCCTCCAGGGAGATGAGATTCGGTAGATAGAGGCTCGGGTCTCTTCTCACTTAAGACTCTAAGCCATGTTTTATAACTAAATTTGTGGTAATTAGAAATAATTTACTGACTTTAGTAGCTTGTGCCTCTAATACCAACTACTTTTGAAGCTGTGACAAGTGGAACACAATCTCACCTTTCCCCAGTCCACCAAATTCAGTGGAATTTGAGTTTATGGAAGATTTTTGTTAAATCTGTATACACAGGGCCAGGAAGTACTCTACAGTCTTAAGGGTGAAAGTGCAAACAAATATGGAGCAAAGAGAAGCTAATTATCAACTACTGTCAATTATCCTTCACTATTTTCCCCTATTCTTTGTTGTGTGATTTTCCAAATGGTATTCTCTTGATCAAAGTAGACACCTTTCAACCATGTAAGGACATGCACTCAAACCCTAGAGCAGCAAACAAATCATAACAATCTAAAAATTAACTGAAAAATCAGACAAAATTCAGACTAAAACAACCTGTGCTTTCACCTATGACATTATTCAATTTTTACCTAGGTGTACTTGAAAACAAAGTTCTTTTGTACTGTTTAATGACCTGACAATATAATCTCACCTAGCCAATCTTTGAGCACATCATCTACTGCTTCTTAAACAATCATGTAATAGAGCTATCACCTATGCAGGTTTTACACGATTCAAAGCCTCTAAGATTTATACTCGGCATTACTTTTCAGAATTACAGCTCACCAAACAGGTCCAAACATGAGCTGCCCACCCTTAGGCTTCCAAAAGGCATGAATCATGTTGTAGAAGAGATCTCAACTTTACAGGAAAATTGTTCAGTTTGGCAAGTACATAACCTAGTGCTTGCACAGTTGATATAGTGCATCTGGAACATATATAATCCTCCCTGTATTTGCATACACCTATTTTAGAGTAGGCAAATTAACACCTCAGATATTCCTGAATAATTAGGGTTTCAGAAACATTTTTGCAGCTTACTCTACAACAGTCCCAGGACTATTCCAAATGCATAGGTACATAGGAATCTAATCCTGAATTCCTCAACATGGAACACTGTTTCAGCAAGATAAAATAATACTCACAAAGGAAATTAAACTATTTTCTTTAAATTTAGCTAATGAAGTTGGCTACATGGATGTAAGATCATCCAGATTCACTTCTACTTACTTCTTACCTGAACCACACATTCAACTAGAAAGAAATTGCTTATTTTGAGCAACCAAATGCACCCTCACTTAACAGAACTTGGCATTGAAGGAAACATGAGAATTTATTCCACATGGAATGGGACTAAATATGCAGTACATAGGTGATAAGGCACTGCTGCCAAGTACCAAAAGTAGCCTAGGGATTAAACTTGGGGTGAAAATATGCAAAAATCAACACAAGGCCTATTATAAACACAAGAAATGCTTTTTAATTCCAGTTTAATTGGTAATCAATCTGGAAGTCACCACGTTCCCTCCAGAGAGGAAAGAATCTGACCAAAGTGAACATAAACATTATTCTCAAGCAGTAAGATAGCAGGTAAGTAATTTTGCAACTGATATTTCAAATTAATTTCTGTAGAAATTGCATAAATCAGGCTATTAACTCAAATATTTATTGCAATGAAGATCTAAATCCTAAAATGTCTCCATTAGTTGAAGTTGGTTACATAGGTAGGGTTTTTTTCAGGTGTACAGGTTTTTCCTCTCTTGACAAGGCTGACCAGGTCCCAATATCCTGTGTGATACTGCTGATGCAAAGTATACCTAGCAGATCATAACAATGAGGAAAATCATCCAGTGGCCCAGAACCAATTTAGCACTTTTCTTTCCAAAGCATTTTCAGCTATGAGCATGGGGTTGGAGCTTGTACTAGGTGACTTCTCTGGCAGATGTCTGGTCTAAGGTCAGCACAAAACCTCCTTCTTCAGTTTCATTTTTCACTCGCTGTGTGTAACAAAAGAAGAGCTGGAGTTAGCATTTTAAGGCACTTTTGAAAACATGGTATTGGAAAGCTGAAAGAAATCATTAGCACTGATTCAGTGCTTCTTAAAACTAATCTTATATATAAATACATATATATACACATTTGTTTTCACAATGAGTGCTTTAATCCTTCATCTTAAAACTAAGCAAAACTCCAAAACAAAAAAAGCCCAGCACTGATGAGCAATCTTGCAATAGCGAATCAGTGTGCACACATGAGGGAAAAACAAATGCAGTTGGGAAACAGATTTCGGTGTCAAGTTTCCCCAAGTGTTGTTATAAATATCAGGAAATTAAAAAATGCTCTTAAAATGCATGAACATTATTTAGGTCTTTAATCTGGAAGGGGCATGATTGATTTTGCAGGGTGGAAACTGCCAACTGTACCAGTGCCTGCAGATGGAAGGGGCCGGCACATAGCTGCCAATTTCAGGGAATATATTTCAACTACTCTCTAAAATGGATTGCAAAAGCTTGTTGTCTTCTGCTTGCTCCTCCAGGCTCCTGCTGCACTAAACAGCTTAGGGGGAGAACAGCATCAGTCTTTTCCTGAAGCAAGAGCAAGTCACAGAACATGACTATTTTAGAAATGTGAAAAAATTTAAAAACTAAACCTCTGAGAGCAATGGTGCCACAAGCTGAATGGGAAATAATAGCCAACTCAAATTTAAGTCTTGCTATTTACACAATGGCCATTTTGAACCACAGTGAGAGAAAAACTGACCTTTAAATGTAAAGTTCACTTTTACATCCTTATAAATTGTCATACAAGGAAGAACATTTTCTGGAAACACAACTTCACTGTGTGAAACACATTCTTGAAGCTCCTCTAGCACTGTTAGAAAACAGTAAAATATGATAAAAAAGAAGTAGACTAATTTTTCAAATAATACCATCTTTAAATACAAATGCTCTTAAATCTCAGCTTCCTCACTTTCCTAAATGTCTCAAATTTGAAAATCTGGTTCCTGAGAAAACATTTTGGATGGTACAACTTTAGACTATCAGAGCTGAGAGATGATAGTCTCCAAAGCTTCTCACACAGCCATTATGTCAGTGTAAAGAGAATCAACTCTTTTTTTCCCCAAGTATCAAACTTGGCTTCTTTTCTCCTTTCAGTTGGGTAGAAATGCACATCTCTTCCAAATTTTTGTCTTAGCTCTTCTCCCATACCGAAAAAATACTTTCCAGTGGCAAAAGGAAATTAAGTAGTGCAAAGCCATCTTTCTAAGCCATTTTCTACAGGTTTGTTCTTTCAAAGATTATCTGTTCTCTTTCCTTCTACTTTGCACTGGAAACTGTGCTTATGCCAGCACCTTGTTAAACTGATTGCTGAGTCTTTTCCTCTGGAATTTAGCACCACTACAGCAGGTTAGCAACAGAGGCTGTCTCAAATATCTTGTGTTAAGGACAGATCTGAAAAGTTATCTGCACTGTGGAGTAAAGCTGTTTTGCTGGCAGCAAGAATAATAGAATGGATATAAAGTGTCTTGAGGAAAATTGTCTTTAGGACTGCATCCCATTAAAGACATTTGAGTGGTATTTTGTCCCACTGGTTCCAGCAGGGGCAGAACGTCATCCCTGCTTTAGTTCTACTAGTATAATACACATCTACATATGTGACGTGAAAATAACTCATACTCCCCCTTTTAGGGATTCTTCCTCTATAATCTTGTTTTATTTATTTGCAGATCTCATTTGCAGACGCTTATGCCACTAGAGAAACAAAATTGCTTGCTCACATTCTTCCCCAGTACATAAGACAAAGCAAGGTGCAAGATAAGCCCTTTGCTGTCTTTCTGAAACACTCCTTTCATGCTCACTGCAGGTTTGTGAGATATACTCTAACATCATTTGTTACATATTTCATACTGCAATGCCATGCTTGATTACATCAATCTATACAAAACAGAAACTGGCAGCCAGTCTCCCAATTTCTGCCAACTGTAAAGGTTAACATGTACGTTGGCATAATGTGGGTGTGTAAATAAGGGAATTTGTGTAGTCCTTTATTTAGCAATGTAAGAAAACATATTTCAGGTCGGAGATGAATAGTTTTCCTTCCCTCCAGGTGTCTATTTTCTATTTTGGAAATTTCAAGGAAGGGATTAAACATGCACAAGCACTACTTAGCAACAAAACACTAAGGAACCATACTGTGTGTACTATAACTTCATTTCATAAGACTATCATCACAAACTGCCAGTATTTCATCACTGCCAAGATGTCTTTGGAGAGAGACAGGAGAAGTCAAGGAAGTGGCTCTCAAGACACCCCCAATAAGCTCTCTGCCATCACTCAAGCCTCCCATAAGGCAAGTTCACCATTCCCAAGGATAATTAACGAATTTTCTTCTAGACCAACAACCTTTTAAAAAAAAATTACTTGCCCAATCAAGCAGGTTTATGGTTACAGTTTTGCACCTTTGGAAGTTCTTATTATTGGACAAGTAAAGACGTAAATCAGTAACTGTCTTATACAAATACTGTCAGTATAAAACAAAGTTATATGTGTTTTTATATTTGTAAACTAAATATTTTCTAACCCAATGCAGAAATCCCGAGTAAATTAATCTAAGGTAACTGGTATTTCTCTTGATATTTTATTCTGGAATTGCACAAAATAACCAAACCATTTGGTATGAATAAGCAGTCACTTAACAGTAAGGATAAAAAGGAATTACTTGATATACCTTTGCCCATTTGTTCAGAAACTTGGTTTGTGTAGCAATTTGTGGTGTTGACTAATAAACAAAACATTCAAATAAAGAGCCACAAATTTTAAGCAACAACAGCACCATATTTGCCATCCTTCTATATGTACATTGCTGTCTTCCATGTAGTAATGCATTCCTCTGCTAAAAGTGTTAGAAAACAAAAAAATTACAAGTCACAGGAAATACAGACAGTAGTCAGAAGGTAAGTGCTTTCAAAGGTCCTAGTCTCCTTAGCATCCAGGATGAGATATAAGAACGGAAGGGAAAATTTAAAAGTGTGCAGCACTCATCAGAGGTGGCGTGAAGGTGATCACACCTTTACCTGTGTAATGGCTAAACACTGAAGGAGCACTAGTCCAAAAGAAAGGCACTGTCTGTATACTCAGAAGAGTACTTGCAACAAATGGCAGCTCTTATGCGTAATCATCTCTGCTTAAATACAGAACATTGGTTCAAGACACTCCCTGTCAAAAATCAAAAGCCTGGAGAAACAGAAAATACTAAATTGGAGCTTCATGGAAAAGTCCTACCTACATCTATAGCTCTACCTTTAGGAAACATGACTAAGCAAAAATAAGTTTTCTGTTTAGTAAGCTGTGAATCCATTGACATTATTTTTGTGCTGTTTTGCTGTTGTGATTGTAACATAAGGGGCAAACACTGAAAGGTATGTATTCTTAAAGAAAATGTGATGAGCACAAAAGAAACCTTTATCTCTTTAAAATGGATAACCTGTGGCTGCATGTCTCTAATAGAACTGACACAAACTGCACACATACCCTTACAAAGTGACATGTATTTGGGTTTGGTATATTTGCAACTGTCTTGAGATAAAAAGGCCAAAATTTGTAGAAGGCAATTATAGAATCAAAGAAGTAGAGCAATATTAAATGTGAAAGATTTTGCTTGAAAATATTGGATTAATGTTATGAAGTATTCTCTAAACAAAATGGCCAGTTGGAGATTTTGTAAGGAGAGTATAAATTATATGGTTTAGATGTCGCTGCAAGAGCATAGATCATTTTTCTTATATTCTGAAGTGCAATGCCAAAGAAAAAAGATTTTCTGATGTGACTAATAAAAGCAAGGGATGAAGTGCAACAGGAAAAATTGTGATTAGGTAAAAAGAACAGATTTGTGATGGGATTTCTAGAGTCACTTATTGAAGAACTACTTAGGAACAACTTATTGAAGACACCTATTAATTCCAAACAACAGTATTCCAGTATGCTTACATTGGTCCAGAGTAAAAAAACATTTAGATTGAAGGCTCTAGTGATAAGAAAACATGAGAAAATGCCACCATCTGATCAACACTTAATTAATTTCAGTAAATATGAAGCTATTTTAGTGTGTCAGAATATGAATATACTGCAATTATTTTTCTTCTTCAGGGTAAGACTAATTTCTTGAGGAGAAATTATGCTCATCTTTACATATATTACTGCAAAATTAATAATGAAAACCTACATCAGAGATTAAGCTGGCACGTGTTATACAGATTCTTAAAAATGTTTAAGAATTATCTTTTCTGTTGTGAATATAAGCAGATAGATAGACTAAACCTTTTTATGCTAGGAAAGTCAGTTAACTAAATGGCATTGTAAAGATCAGCTCAGAAACTGCAAGCACTGCAACTGCATATTTGCACAGTGCATACCAGAGTGGACCCTAATATCACCTGCAGCCTCTAAACACTACTGTACTATTGCTCTTAATAGTAATAACAACAACATTCATCTTATTGGATACAGCAGTTCCTATTTTTGTATTCACAGTAAAGCTTTAAAAATTTTCAAGGCACTTTCAGAGGTACTTTTTCTTAAAGATAAAAAGAAATCCCAAGTGTTTAACTATAATCACTATTGGGAAAATACATTAGTAATGCACACTTTAGAGCACTTCTGAAAAGCTACACTCCTAATACCAGGTAAATGATATATGTTTTAGAAACACTTATGAATGCCTATTCACTTATTAGTCTGGCATGGCCTCAAAACAGTATTGGCTAAACAATAGTGCTTCCATCACGGTTTTGTGTATGGTCAATGAAGTAAATAATATGCATTTTTTTACAACGCTTGAATGCGTGCTTACAGAGCAGTTTATTCACATCCATTATGGACATCCAAGTAAATAAATGTTCCAAAGTCCATAACTATATATTTTGTAAATACAGTGCTGCTAGTTTCTACAGAACAAATAATAGGCACTATAACAATACCACATGCACAGGGGTTTATCCAACAATGTACTTCACCACAAAACAGATTTCACAACTTCTTGCTGGCTTTTTCCCCTGCCCCCATCATTTCTTTGTTTTGTTTTTAAAGAAAGGTGCTAAAGGGGAGAACATTACCTTTCAAGAAGCTGTTACATTTTGAGAATACACAATCATTATGAGAAATAATAACATGAAAAGAAATTTTTTCTTGAGAATCCCTGTAAAACTGTAGGCCCTTTTTCGATCTCACCACCTTACTTTGACCACCAGCTGACTTAGATGAGTTCTGCAGTTGAGAGCCACAGTTTTACATTAATGGCATTTGCTGCTCTGAGTAATTGCTCAGTAAAAATTCAGGAAAGGTTTTGTATCTGAGTCCAAATACCAGTGGAGAGCAAGTTCTTTAATAATCTGATGCATAGCTATATGTGGGCAAGAGCTTGCCTTTTGCAGCCATCCTGAAAGATCTTTAACCTTTATTCTTCTTTCATTCATATTTTAGGAGGGCTAACAGGACGAATGATACTTTAGGAATGAAACAAATAACTACTGATCAGAATTACAAATAGATAAAGGGATAAGATTAGGATCTTGTATCTGTTTTGTAAGAAGCTGGGAGCCATTAAAGGAGGATAAAAAACTGATTTTGGCTACAATCTGTGCCACAGTGACAAAAAAAAAGTCCCAATTAATTCTTCATAGGCCTTGAAGTGAATAAAAGACGTGGATAGAGGGGGAAAAAAAAATGGAGAGAGCCTAACAAGAAGGGCTCTTCAGCAAAAGCCCAAGATAAAAAGTTAGATTTTTTTGAGTCTGTCAGGATATCCCATAGATATTTAAGATAGGTTTTAAATAGTCAAAATAGACAAACTAAGGCTTTTGACTTTTAGATGAACTTCCTTCCACATGGACCCCTAAAATTATGATTTTCCAGGGCCCCAGGCAGACTAGTTTTGAAGGACAAAAATGTCTTCATCTCTCAGAGATGCGAGAGGATTCTATATTCCAAGCAGCCTGTAAATTTGCAGCATTCTGATGATATATGTACATGACACCCTTGCAAGTATTGAAATTAAATTAAAAATAATGAACTACTTAAAGTCTATTCATGGATATTCCTGACAGAATCTACGTGGGCTTGGGAGAAAGGAAAATTTGCTAAATTCATAATTCACTTAGGAACAGTTTGCTCAGTGTATGACCCATTTAAATGTTTTAAAATGTACATTTTTTTACCAGTCTTACTCCTTTTTAGTCTTCAAAGAGCCATTAAAATCACTTTTTAAAGGTCCAACAAAAGAGCTAAATGAATACAGAAGTGACACCCTTGATTTCAGAAAGGCTGTGTACTCACCAGGGTACAAAAGCCTGAGTATAATGACTTCAGTCTCATTCCAGGGGTGCTAAGGTAGGAAGGATTACAGACAAACTGGTTTTATGATAGATGACCATTCTACTTCATCAATTGCGTAGTGTCTTTTCCTGATGCTCTGTTGGGAAATACAGCACAAAACCTGCTTGGTTGACACTAGATTTGTTACTGTAAGCCACATTTTATAAGTATGGGAGTAGGATATTTAAGAGTGTTAGAAGCAATAGAATATTCGAGAAGTTTTCAGAAAAAAATAAAAACATTAAATTAGTCCATAAATTTCTCTTCAATGCAGCAAGTCATTGATATGCGTTTATCTTTTTAATTACTATAATATTTTCCCATTTAATTTATCTAATTTATTTTGGGATCTTATCAATTTCTATAAATACCTGGCTGAAAAGTGCAAAGCAGACACAGCCAGGCACTTTTCAGAGGTGCCTTGTGACAGAACAAGAGGCAATGAGCACAAACTGAGGGGGAGTCCCTCTGATCAGGGAACACTTTTTAACTCTGAGGATGACTGAGATTGCTCAAGAAAGCTGTGGGCTCTTCCTCCTTAGAGATATTCAAAGGCCATGGGGATGTGCTCCTGGGCAAGCAGCTCGAGGTGGCCCTGCTTGAACTACCTTGCACTAGATGACCTCCAGTGGTTCTCCCAACCTACACCATTCTGAGATTCTAGAAAAGCTATTTATTCCAACTGATTTGTTTTAAATTGTTCATTCCTGTCTCAAAGTCACATAATTTTCATACAAATTGTGTGCCTCATAAATTTTTATGAATAATGTTTTAATCTGCAAGGAAATAAAATTCTTTCTCAGTTCTTTTTTTTTCTTTTTTTTTGTGTGACGTAAAGAGATAAATTTAATGGTTATGAATTCCTCATCCCTGAAAAAAAATTTACTGATGTTATTTTTCTGTTGTTTTTTCAAATTCTGAAACTTACTTTGAATTTTGGTAATTGTATCAGACAATGAATGACTGAGACCTACTATACAATCCCTCATGAGAGATTTTTCATCCTAGATTTTATTAAATAGGAACATTAGTTCAGATCAGTGTAACATTTTATAATACAAAAATTAATCAGGAATAGTTAATTTTTAATATACTCCCTCCTATACCAATAAAACCAAATTGTGATATAATTGTTGCTTAATTTTAAACAATTGCTCATATGTTTTGTCTTACTGGTGTTTTCACAAGTCTCTTGGTTCTATGAAACCACTAAGGTATTTTTTAAAGTGGTTGCATTATCTAATATCATGTGAGAAGTAACGTTATAGTCCTGTTTTGATGTACTGTAAAACTGGAAGTGTAATCACTGCATCCTGCACTGTGGGCTGTATAAGAGGAGATACTACTCATCAAATCATAGAGTAAACCCGTAGAATATCCTGAGCTGGAAGGGACCCGTAAGGATCATCAAAGTCCAGGTGCTGGCCCTGCACAGAAGAGTCTCAAGAATCACACCCTGTGTCTCAGAGCTGTCCAAACACTTATTGAGCTATGGCAGGCTTGGGTAACCTAGTCCAGTTAGCTGGCAGCCATACATTTGTTCTGCTGTGCTTTAAGGATTAGAAAGTCAGTTAGAGAAGAAAAATGAACATGAAAAATTTTGAGGCTTCAACCTTATACACGTTACCTACACCGTGATGAAAATTGGCTACAATAGGCTAATTTCACTCCGCAGAGAAAGAGATGAGATGAGATGAGATGGGATGAGATGAGATGAGATATGAGATATGAGATATGAGATATATGAGATATATGAGATGATATGAGATATGAGATATGAGATATGAGATATGAGATATGAGATATGAGAGTTGATCTCAAGACTTTTCTTGCTGGCTATGACTGTTCTCAACATAAGTTTACCATCCAGCAGAAAAAAGGCTTTACTTAAAAAAAATTTTACTTTGTTGCAATGATGTAGTCACAGGAGAAACCTCAATTTTTTTTATCTTTTCCCTCTTCAAAACAGAAGCAAAGTTTTCTTCAAAAAATAAACCAGAGTAGCCCTAAAAGATTTTACAACCACTTGATTCCTAACAATACTGTCTCTAAGTTCTATCAGAAAAGGCCCTCCTACCCATCCACAGCTGTTTCTCATCTCTCCTTATAAAAAGACACTGTAGTAAAACTTCATCAGATATAAATTAAGCACCCTTTTGAGTCATCTGTGCTGCATACAGGCAATAACAAGCAAGTTACTGAAAATTAACTAGTTAGGTTTGAAGAAAATACATTGCTTTTAAATAATACTGGGAAGTTTCTTCCTTTTTATTTTTTAAAATTGGTAATAAGTATAACACATGGACTTTAGAAATAAACATTTTCAATTCCTCATACTTTGCCAAAAAGCAGGCTGGTCTTTGTATTTTGTGCTTTTCTGACCATGTTTCTTAAAAGGACATCCAAGGGATAGGATTCAACATAATTTGAAAAGTTTTTTTTATTTTCCTATTAGAGTTTGAAAACACTGCTGTTGTCAGATGTACTAAAGTCTGCTCTTCACCATCCTCATCCTCTGTGTAGAACTAGAAATCCAGAAATTACTTGTCTTTTAAGAATAACTGTAAGAGGCCATAGTTAAGACATTTAATAATCTTCTAAAATGTTTTCCTATAATTCGTCTTGAATGTTTATTCACCAGTTTTTGCACCAGCTTTTTTTCAGTCTATTGCCCTGTCGTATGACAGCTTATTAGTGGTTCAGAAACTTTATTTTGAGGCTAATGGGAATATGTCTACTGACATGCAGACATATCCAAGATTTTATTTTTTTTTCTATTTTTTATCTATTTATTAAGCATTTTGTGCTTATCCTGAAGTGCTTATCCAAATCAAATTTCAAGTAAAGTCATGTAGCGTATCTATTGGTTTAAAAAATACGTATAGTAAAAGATGTAAGAGATATAAAGTGAAAGGCATAAGAGAAACTACTGGAAGAACATAATGTTTCTTCAAGGTGTATCATCTATTACTGAAGATAACAAACTATTAGCAGTAAACTGTGTTATTACAGCTATAATAGGTGGCAACAAAACCACAGTAGAGGAAGAAATGCAGAGACCCAAAAGTTAAAAAGATCAGTAGGTAAGCAGAATGTTACATGATAGCTGAAATGAGATCCTCTGAGAAATTAATTTTGTGCCATAATATGCCAGCAGACCAATGTGATTTGAGACTAACTTTAATATAAGTTTAGACTCAAGATGTACAAACTGCAAAATGCTGGTAAACAGCAAATGACAGTACCATCCTCAGACTTGGCTGCTGATTTGAGAGGTGTCTTACAAAAAACTTCTCTTCTTCCACAGACTTCTTCCCACTGAGACAAAATAATTAGAATGAAGAGTATTTCCTGTTGTGGCATAGAACATTGCCTACTCTGGATATCTGCCTTTTCTCCCTCAGCTTTTAGTGAACAGCCAAAAATATATAAATTTTAAAAATAATGGGTTTTTTAGGAGTGGCCACCAATCTTATACAGATACAACTACAAACACTTAAGGTAGGATTTTATTTGTGTCTATTAAATCAATCCCATACAAGATGCTAAATGACCAAAAGAAAAAAAAAAAAACAAAACAAAAACCACAAGAAAACACAGGAAAACAAAACACAACAAAACAACCAAACAAGCCCTGAGTCTGAGTCTGAACATATGGTTTTCAGATGTCATTTACCACACACTTGCTTTTTTGTATTTTGCCTTAGTAATTCCAGCATTACACTTCCTGCCATGGGAACACTCTGGTCAAATTTTAAGGTGTTCAAAAAGCAGAGTAAGGGACCATTTTATCCTATTTTGGAGACATGGTGTATCTGATATACCTCTGATGTAGAGTCACTGGAGACAAGACGGATCCATTTTTGTGCCATAAATCCGGTGCACATCAGTCTCGCTGTGCATATAAACACATGCTGTCTCTGACTTCCCAGAAAAGGGAAACACTGCTCTGGAAAGGTAAAATGATGGCTAATATGCTAGTCTGAGAGGCTGAGATCATAATTTGTAGTACACAAACATACTGATAAGAGTGCAAAACTGAAAGCTTGAAAAAAATCTTTGGAAGTCAATACCTCAGAATACCAAGCTATTAAAGAAAAGACAGAGTTAACTGAAACTTGATTTTGGTCTTACCCATTGGAAAATGTGTTCACATTCAGATAATTAAGATAAGTAGTCAAAATTACCTATCCAGGAACAGTAAAATTTAGAAGTCAAAGTAAGACCCTTCTATTAAATGAATTGATTTCATGTTTAAAGTGCGCAGTAAAGCAATTGAACTTATTTTTCTATTTCAAAATATGAAGGAGCTTCAAGTATTTGAAAGTTATAAGACAGAGTTTTGTATACATTTAGATTTCTGTTTATCCTTCCTTTGAAACTCTTTTTAAAAATCTCACTGGTTCAAAATGTTCTTCTTTATTTTCCTTCCATTGATTTACTGTATAGACAGATATTCCTCCTTGCTCCTTTTCTCTGCCTTTCCCAAGTGAAGAAGCACTTGGAAATAAAGGCAAAAAGCTGAAGCTATTAACAACAACTGACTCTGCCCTAGTCTTGGCCTTTACATAGAATTAGTGCAACATATGGCCTCAGATAAGAGCAGTACATCTGAGCGGGGTCTGACTGACAGCACTACCTCTAGGTATGCCTGGGAGTGGCCGTAACACACCTGAGTGCATCACTGGATTTGTGCTTTGGTCCTTAAAGCATGAGAGCCTTTCATCTTTCAAAATGTTTACGCCATGCTTGTGAAGTCTATAACAGCAACAGACTTTGGGAGGGCAAGCACCCAAAAGGGAAGCCCACCTAGTTTAGAACCTGCTTGTTGAAATTAGGAAAAACTTGTTAAAGATTCACTTGGAGGAAAGGAACGGATCATAGTCGCACTCGCTCAGTGACATCTGCATTGTTGCACAAAATACAACACGGAATCTATCACGCATAGAAGAGGTAATTCATGAAACACTGAACGAGCTCTCTGACTCTCACAAGTAGGCAAAGAACTGACACTAAGATACAGCTGCTTTTCTGCTCTTTCCTAGATGTTTGATAGCTGTCCCTCCCCTGAGACAGCCTTCGATCACGGTCAGCAAAAGGGATGCTGCTCTCAGCAACTTCAAATCACAGCCTGGTGCGAACCCAGTCTCAAAAGGTGTTTAAATTAAGTAAATTGGGGCATCTGGGGCATACCCATGTATTCTCTTTTGTCTTCTGTTTCAAAAACTATAACCTTGGCTAAAGGAATGAGCTAGCAATAGAAAAATAGCTAGAGAAAGACTCAGCAAAGGACGTTTTGCTAGACATCCTAGGCCTACCTTAGGATATTTTTTCATATTGGTTCACAGACTGTTTAAACTTCTAAAAGAACATATTTTTAATTGATGGAAATATGATTCCTATGCAAGCATGCCAGTACATCCAGTATTGCCAAATAGAGTGCTAGCATTCTGAAAACTTCAGACTTTGCTATTGTTATCACTTAGCAGCTGCTGCATTTGGTCTGATCTGTCCACAAAAAACAGTTTAAAAGGCTTGTTGATTTTTTTTTCCTAGATTAGATGCCCTTTTCTTCCACCTGTAGTCTTCACAATTAAAACTACATGAGGTCCTCCTATTTAGTATGAAGAATCATGAAGATATCATCTTTCATGTAGGAATTTACACATGGGGAGACCCTTTCTCTATTGTCCCTCAAATAAAGTTCTAACAACTTTTGAATGATATAGACAGAACTAGAAACAATATCTGTTTACTTAAACAAATTACAGCTAGATCTAAAGAAAATTTATTACTAGACCAGCTATAAACAAAATAAAATACCATGTGTTTTCCTTTCCTGACAAATTTACATGAAGTTAAGTGAAATCTAATTTGCCCTTTCTATAGTGCTGAATTGACTGGATAATGGTAAAACTTCCCAGAGGATGAAACCATTCCTATTTGCATGCTGATTAGTCTGACAGGCCTATATTGACAGTGCATGTATATATTAACACACAAACTCCTGCCATTTCTATTAATTCAATGTGGAAAATATATTTTTAGCAGAGACTCAGATTTCATGTTTATAACTTGACAAATTAGTTTAGTGCTGCTGTGGAGATAGAATCAAACTGCTGTGTTTACACTATGTTGCCTCTTCAACTATGACTATATAAAAACAGCATTTACTAAAGGAAATGGAAATTCACTTTAGACATGAATACTCTGCTCAAGTAAAAGTTCTGGAATTTAAGAAGCACTTAGTTGCTGCATTAGGCCATTTAGGATGTTTCAGCGTCTCAATTGACTGTAATACCAATCTGCTCAAGTGCCCTGTTAATGACCTTCCATCTCACAGCAAGCTCAGGAATTCAGTGTTTATACTTTTCTCTTTTTTTGTAACTATACCATGAACAGACTGAAGGACAGATCCTTCTTTCTCTCACTGCTGTGGCAGAAGTATGTAAATTGTTATCACTTCAAACAAAAAAACCTCTAACCTTCCTGCGTCTAAATGAAAATTATCATTGGTAAAAATTAGAAAGAGGGAACCAATTCCAACAGGGTGTTAAACATAAAGAAACATAGAGTTTTAAATGTTGATTTTAAATTTTTTAAAGAATTGTATACATTAGCTCCCATGTTGCAGCATGAAGCATTCTTAGTTTTGTGTTATTGTTCTAAATGAATACCTACAACACAGTAATACGTACCCAGACTGAGAACACCACTACCATTTCTCAAAACACTCCCTAGAATTTTAATATAACTAGTAAGCAATGTAAGATATATATAGGGAGAGAGGATTGGATCTGTGCCACTGATCTAGCTTCACTGCAGTCAAAAATATGAGTCATTTTCACAAACTTAATATAAGATCCAGAGAATCTGCTATGTTAGTAAACCTGAATACTTAATCATCTACCCTGCCATGTCTTCACTTCACCAAATGGACTAACAGCATAAGAAAACTTCCATGAATGATATCACTAGCACTTGTCTGCATTGTTTACATTTTACTGTGGCAGACTAGTAAAAATTTGAGTTAGAGTATTTTGAAAAATACCAAAGCCAAATTCTATTTTTTCATTTTTCTTCATAACCCTAAAAAATAAGACTACCTACAAGTACTAATTACTTCTGCGCTCTTTTTTCCACCAAGAAGCAACAGGATCCTTTGTGACATATGTGTTCTAAATTATCATGAAAAAACTATTAACAAAAAAAATTCTGTGATGCTCTCAAATGATTCTAAAAGCTGAACACTAATTATGGAGAGCAATAAAGAATTCAGAAAGTGGTTGCTCCCCCACTGCCCCCAGCAGAAATTTGAGAATGTGAAACTCTTGGCGTGCTTTTAGAATTCTGGTTTTGCACATCCAGGAAAGTAATCGATGCCTTTGAAAAACACAAATTCTTTTAGGATATCCATTCTTAAAAACCTCAGTATGGGAACAGTACCTGTTCTAGGATAGCAGCTATCCCCAGTTCTTCACATGCAATTAAGGATAGTTTAGAGCCTTTAGTATACTGCAACATGACAATCAGACATATGCAAGCATGTAGTTAGAGCCTAAAGTTATGGACATTAAATGAACATGATTCAGTTTCATTTTCATCCCATTCATAGCATAGATCACGTCAGCCAATATGTCTAGTTAAATTCTTGGTCCATTTATAATGTTACATAGTAAATACCATCATTGAAGTTAGTGGGAATTACATGGCTACAATCTCTCTGTATACTCCTCATGCTAGAGTCTGACTAGAATGGGAATTATTGTGTTTGTATTAATCCTATCAGGAAAAACATGTAGAAAGACTTAACTAAAACTAGCTAACATTTAGAACACTCCAGTTGAATCAGTTTTCATGTTTTAAAATGCTATTTTAAGGAAAGCATTCTATTTTTCTTAATGTTTAATGCCCATTTATTTAAATTTACTGTGGAGAAGGGTATCTATCAAATATTAATACCACTTATTTCCCAGTTAGTTCATTGAGCCCTAGTCCTCATTTTTAGCCCATTAACAGATCCTTAGGAATAATCTTGTGTAGCTTTTCTCATTATATATTTTTTTCTACCTTTGCAGAAATACATTTCCAAGTGTAGTAAGTTGTTGAATTAGGTACCTCTGACCACAACTGATAAGTCCTCAAAGCAAGGTAAGAAAATAAACCATCTTCACTTAAGATGTACTGCTTTTACAAATGGAAATTTCATTCCAATAAACATGGATGGCCTAACCAGACTCATCCATGTTGGTTTTAGTATTATTGCCACACCTACAAAGCTGGGGTCCCATTTCAATCACGGAATTCAGTGAACAAAAGGGACTTGCAAACCAATTAAAATAGAAGCATTTGGCAAACCCCTGCAAAAGTAGAAATCTGCATAGAAATAAATTTTCAAGTAAATGCATTGAATCTGTGGACATTTCTGAGAGTGCTACACAAAGAGCACCATTTTCTGGGCATGGCAAAAGTTAAACCAGCTTTACAAAAGCCTGGGATGCCAGCTGTGTGCTCTGGAGCACCAGCTACTGGCATCAAGTATTTTTCTGTTCACAGAAATGGCACTCGAAGGTGTACCCAATTGCATCTTCTGAACAGCACTGAAGCAACAGACAGAAGTGGCAGATTTGCTTGTGCAGTTTCTTGGCACAGAGAGCCAAGAGCAAGAGAACCCCCAACACAAAACCAAGCCTCCTGTGATGCAACAGCACCAGCAAAGCATTGCACAAGCAGTTGCACTGTTACATGCATCAGCTAAGAGCCTTGTCTAGTAGGAACCATGACTTGAGGGGCTTTATTTATAATAATCTAGCCCCCTAGGTTTTATGTGTTGAGAAAGACCAGTTTAGAGGGGACAGATGTTATACTGGACTGCTTGCAATTTTTGAAATTAGGAAGTCAAGCAACCAATTGTTCATTTAAAATTTAGAATTCTTGCTTAAAACATGACTAAAGCTGCAGCAGTAATATAGACATTTTTTTTTCTATTAAAACATTAAACTGGCAAAAATGGCATAAACAAAATGGAGCTTAGTCAAACATTATATTCAGTGTACCATTCTTACTAAGTGTATTATAAGAGCAAAAACATCATTTAACACAAATTTCTTTGACTTGAAATTCTCAGATGTTTGGGGCTTTTGGACTTAGGTGAATTTAAATTCTAGTATCTTACAGCCCTGCTATGAAAACTTTCTTAAATCAGGCTAAGAAGCATTTAACTGAAACGTTATTCTGATACAATGCCATCTTCAGATTTATCCTGTCAAGTCTCTTCTTTCCTTATCAGTAAATAGTGAGACAGACTGATCCCAGAGCTGGTTCACTGGCACTGATGTTCCCTTACTTGCAAACCAGATTATGGAGAAAAAAAAGAATGAAGCTTAGAAATGTAGTTTCAAGCCTGCTTCTTGTCCAGATTTAGAGCTGAATTATGACTACAGAAAACAACCAAACCTAGGATCACTGTTACTGAGAGATTCAAAACATTTCTTTATTACAGTTTGGAAGGCAGACATTTTGCATTAAAGCTATTATTTGAGAGAAATTAAAATGTTTGTGATTAGTGCTTCTGTAAAAGAGGAGAAATTTGCTTTCTTAGCTCCCTAACTCTTCAGAGACAGCCCCAAAATTCTCATTGCCTCATTTTAAAAATATCAGCCTTAATATTTCAAGACTCCTCTGGAAAAGCAGGGATTTCTTGCTTAGAATACATCTTTAGGCTTCCAGGGTCTGAAGCCCTGAGTCGCACAGCACCCTGTCATTTGGAGATGGAGCACCATAGCAAAGAGCACAAAGCACAGAGCCTTTAAACCTCAGGTACTCAGCTGGACATTGTTTCCTCAAATCCTAAAAGCCTGGGTTTAGTCATTTTCTGGTGCTTTTGTTAGCGGGTTTACGTTGTGTTTTGGGGTTTAATTCTTTCTGCTCACTGAAAGAGGCGCGCACTGCATCCTCCCACATCTTCCTGCAGTGCTGAAGCTGGCATCAGGAGAACAGCAGGCGTATGCAACCAAAGGGAAGGGGGACAGACACCAGGGCAGGGATTGCCCATTGGCTTGGCAAAACACCACAGCAATCTGTCTCCATTTGTAAAGCGAAGAACTGAGCTGTTGTTTGTAAGTTTTAGGGGTGCATGTGGTGTGGTGTGGAAGTATTTCTGGCCTGTAGGAGATAGAGCTTTTAAGGCTGTTCACTGCGATGCTTTACAAGATCATCAATCTTGTAAAGCAAACATTTGCTCCCCATGTCATCGTTCCATTATTCAAGCTTGTTTTGACATGATATTAATTTATAATTTCATGCCTTGTGTTTCCACAACATTTATAAAATTATTATCCACCGATAACAGTCTTTACGCAGGCTAACTCACCGTGCAAGTGGCTACATTTCTGATGTGTTGCTCCTTGTAGACTATTTAGAACATGACTAACCTTAAATCTTATTATATTCATGTAGTAAGCTCGTAATTTCTGAACAGAAATAAAATACTAACCCTTGCTGGAATTTAAGAAAATGATAGTTTAACTGAATTGACACCGCTATACAGATTTTTTAATTTCATTTTAAGGGACTACTTTAATGTGAAACAATGTTACTATTGTCACTAAGTATGAACACTCAGATTCTTTGCTGGTTTCTATGTACACATGTAAGTGACTACTTGTAGCAAATTTTTTCATAGACAAGTCATTTGTCCTTCAAAGAAACCAATAAAAACTGAATTGAGAGAGCAAATATAAACTGCCTCCTCACTATTTTACAGAATTATAACAGAAAATTTAAATGCAAGTGAACTTCACCATGGTTTTTACAAGCAAATGATAAGTTGCTGAAATTTCTAGAAAAAGAGAAAAAAAGTTTAAGAAAATGGAAGTATTTACAAGAGTTGCTGCATATAAAGCATTTATGATGCCTGCAGGAAATTGCAATCACTCTCTCTTTTAAAAATAAATGGGTAAGATATAGACTAATATCTACCTGGCTTTAGAACAACAAATGCATCATATACAATAAATTATAATAGATAAAGTGTCCACTTGACATTAAATTACCTTACAACATACTCTTAATTAAGCAAATATTTTTCCTGAATATGACACATTAGAATAAAAATAGAACCATAAAACAAAATCTACATATGAACGTAATGAACTCCCAAGATCTGGCTTTTTTTTTAATATAATGATGCCAGGAAATATTGTGTTGGGGTTTTTTTCCAAAAATGTATTTTCTGAAAAATAATAATAATTGAAGTGTATGTTTCCCATAAATGTTCATTACAATTACACAGCTGCACATCTTGAAAAATATTTGCTTGCCACAGTCACTTCCCTCCCCAAAACATCAAAATGCTTTCTGAAAAATTTGTTCATTTGAATATGATTTTTCAGAAATTATCCATTTTTAAGATAACCTCCAGGCAAGGTATTCTGAAAATGATAAGCCACAGTACAAAAGTTTGTTCTGTTTCAAACCAGAAATCTTTTTTTAAGTTTTCAGGTAGGCTGACTGAAGAAAGTATTCATTTACACGTGTCTTAAAAAAAATGCATGAAAATAACATCACATTTAGAATGACCTTCTGTTCAAAAACACCACCCAAACATACTTCCCAGCACCTTGCAATTAGCCAAAGGAGGCTCTCTGCAGTGGTTGCTGTCTGAGCTTTCAGGCTTCAGCTGCTCTCCCCATGGGAACACCTGAAACTCACTGGACTTAGTCTCTGTGGGGCACCCATTACATCTGCAGACCCATTACATCATAGCACCCACCAAAACTCAGCTGGGTAGACTGTAGAGGGAACATTTGGGTTTTTTTCTAATTTCATGCCATGCCCCACTGCGATGATGCTGAAGTGGGAACATCAGTTACACTGTGACATTGCCCTGTTTCACAGTCGCGAGGCAAAACTCCAAGGGACTCCTTGATAGCTTCAATCAGAGTAATGGTGATAAAAGACATTGATGTGGTTCTCATTTGCTATTTTGCCTCCAGTGCATAAAATAAGGAAATTAAGACCTAGACTGAAAATCAACAGACATAGTGGGTTTTTTTCCCCTTACTGTTGTATAAATTCTTAAGTAACAGATTGTAGGATGCTTGAGGTCATGAATCATTTATTAGAAACAGGTAATCTGGCTTCTAGATTCAACTTCAATGTGTGCTTTAGAAAAAGGTTACAGCTTCACCAGAAGAGACAGAAGAATTTCCTTGTACTCATAATCCTCTCTCCAAACCTTCCCCCTTCGCAACAAAGTCCTCCCTTTAAAATGGGAAACACAACTAAGTAGTCCACTCTATTCAGAGCAGCAAGTCTGAAACAAAACAGCCCCCATGGGGCAGGCTACCCAGGTCATCAGACTACAGAAGTGTCCTGAATACTTCTCAATCTTTTCTTTAGGAAGTCATGTAGGCAGGTATTTGCTGGATGTGAAATAAGAATCCAAGTCTCCATCACTTTCAATAGTTACAGTTAGTATCCACTTAGAGGAATTTTATCAGACATTTATCACTTCAGGAGCAGTGTCATTACTGAACTACAAAGCAAAAGGGAAAGCATCTCTTCCTGCTGTGGAATTAAGTCTTTCGTTTTGGTAATACTGCGAGTGCACCGAAACATACATTCTGGAAATCTTAATATACACAGCTATAAAAAAAACCACTTTTAAAACCATTTTTTTTCTTTGTAAGAGCAAATGTTAATGACACCAGCCATTGAATATAATGTACTTGGTTTTGAATTTTGACTGATAACCTGAAAATCAATTATTTGCAATGTTTTAATATGAATTATAGAAACTCCATATAAGCATCTACCAAGCTACATTTGTTTTTCATCCATTATTTTTATTTGCCACATTCTTTGCATTCTTATGGGCCTATTTTTTGCTTTCCTCTTCTCAGTATTCCTTTCTAAATTCCAACATGTGATTTTACCTAGGATTTCCCTGGTCATTCAAGGGTAATATATGCAAACACTTTGTAACCATGAAAATAGTGATGTCATTTCTTCCTTTTCTTTCTTTTATTTTAAGAAATCTGTTTTATTATTATTATGTGGCAAGTATATTGGTCTTGTGGGAGCAGTATAAAAGGCAAACCAGAAGTTATTGAACTAAATACCAAATATCTTGCCTGTCCAAAAGATACTGATTTATTTTAGCTCTGAACAAAAGAGAGTTCTTACAGTCATCACATGTATTTGCTAGGTATACATTTTAAGCCATTTGATACATTTTCATTATGAAGTCTTTGGTGAAACACGTGAAAGCTCTGTGCTCTCCAGCAACTTATTTCAGTCTGTATGTTACAGAAGTTTGGAGAAGATGAAGTTTCTACATTTTGTATTTCTGAAATTTTTCCAGTTCTAATTTGAGCTGCATTGGTAGGGGTTCGTCCAGTGTTTCCTCTGCCCACTAATGAAAAACACAAGCTAACTTTGCAGGTTTCAGAATCTGCTACCTGTGCCATGAATAAGTACATTCTTTAGTGCAAGTGGAGCAAGAACTTGTCACACTTCTGTTACAGGGACTGATAACATCTGTAATTGTTAGCCTGTGTTTATTGTTTAACTTTTCCAACCACATCAATGAAATTTCAGAATAAAAGGTGATGAATCATACATTAAGCATGCAAAGTAGCTTCCAAACAAAGTCTTATTCTGTAGAGGCTAAAATTACTTTCCTAGTTTCCAGTTTTAATTACTTGTGTTATATTGATAGCTAGCCAAAGCACAGACCTTGATTCTTCTTTTTTAATTTTATTCTGCTATTATGCTTAGTCTCAGTAAATCTGAAAAGCACTTTCTATATATTGCTGTGTATGTCATACATACATTCACTTTTCACCATGATACTACCCAAAAGGCATGATGGCTCAGAACCACTAAATCGACCTAAACCAACTTTCATCATAAAAGAACCAATGGAATTCAAATCAACTCACTGCAAAAATAATCAATTTGTTGATCTCTGCAAATGTACTGGATACAGGGACTTTAAATGTGCTAATTATTTAAATCTGTGCAGATTGTGCATGCAAGAGTGGCAACTAAGTGAACCACTTTAGGTCTGCTTTTATTTTCTCCGTATCTATCCTCATTAAGGGTCTTTACCTGACCCCAACGTAAATTAACCTATCCCCAGAACACCCACCCCCAATACATCTGTCTCAAAAATTAACAAGAATATTGCCACAAGACTCTTCTAACACCCTCTTGGGGTGTGTTTGGCCTGCTTACTTACTTCAGTGCTTGTTATCAAGTCTGTCTTCACTAGTCAGAGTGGTAAGTCTGTCCTTCAGCACAGCTATTAGGAGTTTTACCTTTCCAGAATCCTAAGGAAATAATTAATCCAAAGTTAGCATGCAGTACTTCTTTTTTCTAGGGTCAGCATTCTCACAGGTCTGAAAAAACACTTGCCAGTTGCTTGAGGTCAACAGTTCAGTCTCGCTCATCCATTCTGCAGTGAGCTGTGAGCCTGCAAGAGCAGAAGTGGGCCTTGTGCTGTCAGCATCTTTTTTACAGAGCTGCTGCTCACCAGGTTGAGCTTCTCCTTTTAAATGCCAGTCATCGCAGATTAAGTGTGGAGAACTACTCTATCCTACTGTAATTTATCTAGGGAAGGAACTGCTTATTGTCATCTATAGCCTTATTACAAGTTATCTGAAATCTCACCCACCATTAAAACTATTCAGAAACATTGTTTTATAACTGTCAGAGATAAAAAGAAACTCAAGATCATTTTTACTCCATGTGCTATACACACCTGGTTCTTTAACTTGGCCAGTTATCACATGAGCAAAATGAGTAGCTGAAATTAGGTCCACCCTGTCTGACAAACAAAGAAAACATTGTGGATTATGCAGTACATGATCAGAGGAGAAAAAAAAACCTCTGGGAAAAAAAGTTAGATGCTCTGAAAACAGGAGTATCTTGGAAAAATATTATATAAAGTTTTGTAGATATGTGCCTACAGCATAGCTCCCAACCAGAGCTTGTGTGAACATAAGCTCAGCACTGTTCCTAGCCTCACTGTGATCTTTGAACGCAAGCACAGGCTTTTCTTCATTTATAGTCAAATAATTTAAACATAAAAGTTTTGAATGAAGTGAAGTCTGTAAACTCTAAGTTAGAAAGTTAGTTCCACATAGGTGAGACTCAATTTTCATTGGTCACCCATGTTTGCAGTTTTCATTACTGCTGAAACTCACTTTGGGACTCTGGTCATTGGGTTTCTTGTAGGCATATATCACATGTGTACACACACAAACCTGTAGTAATGCCAGCTTCAAAAATCAATCATACTTCACTTGAGTGAGTTATTGCTACCACACAATGGCTGCTGGTAATGAAGCCACTCATCCATTACAGCAGCTGTCATTTCAGCTGTGACCTCCTTCTACCAGCTTTAAGTCACCCAGCTGACAGTCTTTTTTCACTTGAAACTCCTCAACCTGGCTGGAGGACCATCCAAGTCATCACCGGGTGTCAGCAACCTGCGGACAAACAGTTCCCCGAGCCTACAGGCCTGCACACTTTGCTTTCATCTTACTCTGGGGTTTAGCTACTCCCAATAATTAGCCAACAGAACTGCAGATCACAGCCTAACAAAGCAGTTAAGGCGGTTCAAAGGCCAACTGGTACGCTAAGAGGAAGTCCAGCCATGCACTCCCACCACTCTCCTACCACCATCTGACCCCTCAGCAAGTAGGTTAGAAAGCCACCCCAACAAACAAAAGAATGCAGTAATCTCCCCCCCCCCAAACTAGCTGGTGGTAGGATTAAATAAGCATTAGTGCCAGGAGAAGCACAAAGCCGGGCTGGAGAGGAAGGAAGTGGGAACATCCCTTTCAGCAGGGGTTAGCCTTTTCATTGGCCTTATCTGCATTGTCAGACAGTGGTTGGAGGTGTGTTCTCCAGGAGCAACTGAGCAGGCTTAACAGCTTTCTGATGCCAAAAGGAGCAGTTCCATTCTCCTCTGCCTTGCATTCCATCTCTGGCATGTATCTGACCCCTCAGCAAACGGACTCATTATTCTGACCGAAAGCTATTTCCTTTATTGGTTGGGTTAGTTTACCCATGGTTTAATGAACTGAATTGGCTCAGAGAGAGGTCAGAGAAGCAGCAAGCAACAAAGAAGAGGCAGGGGAAATGCACAGCCCAGAGAAGAGGGTACACAGTGCTGCCGTTTCAGCAACAGCAAGCAGGCAAGTCAGCTCAGCCATCTCATCCCACTGCACTCCCAGCCACCTAGCTGGCAGCTGGCCAGCTTTCAGAGGGAAAACAATCCAAGAAGGATGTGGTTCTATCTACCCAACTGACAGCTCTTTCTTTTGGGACTAACAGCACCCTTCAGCTTAGCACCTTCTAGTCTTAACAGGCTAAAATTTATTGTCCAGCCCTCCTCAACTGAGATATGATCTATTAAGTTTCACCCTATCTGCTGAGAAACCACAGTTCAAGCTCCACCATGAAGCCTTCTGCTGCAAGACCTACTTACTCTCTGTAGCCTTCAGTCCCTTGTAGCAGGAGGGTCAGAAGCCCTCCACCTCTGAGAGCCAAAGGAACTGGCACTGCTGCAGTTCACCCCTCCCAGGGTGGCCTTCCCTCCCTCTAACACCTCCTGCTCCACAGCCATGTTCCCCTTGCCCCTCCAGCTGCACCTGCCCCCAGCTCCTGATGCCTCAGGGGAGGGGCTGTGGGGCTGCTCTGTGAAGGCATGGTCCTTCTCACACCGAAGGCACGGTCCCTTCTGCACAGAAACTTCCAGCACGCATTGCCACAATTTATTGGCTGCCTTGAGTTTTTCTGGTTGAAAACCACTTAGTTCACTTCAGAACTGACAAACAAATGGGACAGGGAACAAGCACTCTTAAGCAATCTCCTTCGTCAGGTTTGAAAATCTGAAGTTGCTTTTGTAGCAAGTATTTTTTCATTTTAAATCTTTTAACTGTGGTACAGACAAATAATCATTTTGACACTGCAAGTCCCCTCTTCCAGTATTTACTGAACAAAAGATATATTAAATACTATTTCTAGATTACATTTCCATCCTTTGACGAGGTTAAAAATTGTCATTAAAAAAAAGTTAAAGAAAACAGAAAAATAAATCCATTAATATGCAGATAAGTGAATATCAAGGCCATTATAGATCTTTTCTTAAATACATTTAATAGAAAGCCCTGAAATGAAAGCAAATTAACATTGTGAAAAACAGTTTGAAAATTAAAATATTTTAGTTCTGCAGTAACTGTAGGAACATATTATGAAGTTAGGCAGCAATCATATGCATAATTAAAGAAGTGATTATATGTATATTTATACCATCAATGCATAATCCTCAATTTGTTTAACATAAAACAGAACATCAAGGAAACGAGAATTTAAATTCCACTTGCTTAATATGGAACATTAAGTACACAAAAAATTGCTTGTAATTTTAAAGTGTATAACTTGAACAAAATTTCAAGGTGGCAAATATTTGAGAGGAAGTAATGAGTGAAAAGAAAAGGAAAATATTAATATTATGCTTAATGAACAGAAGCTTCATTTGTAATAATTAAGGAAGGGTATGCTCCCATTTCAAGTACTTAAAAAGAAAGTAATGCCAATTAGCAAGACATCTCTTCATTTTATACAAACAAGGTAGATATGAGAGCTCTTAAATGCTTACATAGATTTTTTGTCTGGCTCCAGCACATCAGGAAACACATACAAACCATAAAAGTCTCTAATAACAACTATCTCAGAAACATTTGCTTATATTCAGATTAATAACAGCTTGCATTCTGCATTTGTTATGAGAAACGGGGGGGTTTGCACTACACATTCAAGATGACTAGTGCACTGTCCACTAGTTTTTTCCTCCTTTGTGCACTCCTTCCCAAAAGAGGGAAGTCTGAAAAAATGCAGTGGACTCACTGTAAAAAGGGATGAAAAGACTGCTTGTTCTCAGAGAGGGGTCTCTGTGAGGTGCTCCTGAGGAGCAGCCAGACTTTCTTCACAGATCGGAGGAGCCATGGTCAAAGATCTGCAGTTTTGAGAAAAGGTGATATCTGCTTCCTGCTAAACACTAAATTTCATGGACCCAAACACAGAGACACCAAATCATTCTTCCTTGAATCTCAGCCAAGGGCTGTAGCAAAGATTATTCCTTCATATTTTTTTCTCACAGAGTGTAGAGCATACTCATCTATTTTGATAACAGTATTTACAGTGTTTTCTTTTAGCCTCTTTAGAAATGGTACCCAGCTGTCTTGAAGGCAGCCTTTTTTATATTTGATTGGCAGCACTCTCAAGACCAAATATTGAGCTGTTCTCAGGAGTTAAAGAGCTATCACTGTAAATATAATGTTCTGTCTTACCAAGAGTTCTGTGGTTAGTTGTATACCAGAAATAGATATTAGCTCACATTGCCAATGTTTTATGGTCTTGACAGGTTAAGGAGTCATCCGTCATCAAATTTAGAAGTTATTCTAGAACTTTTTGCACCCTTAATTGTGCTACTCAAGGGATTCCATCTTTCCACTGACTCTTCAGCTCTCCTGTGCACAGATAACTACTATAATATATTAACAGTCATCTGCTCCTGAGCTGGAAGGAAATACTATTTTGGAGAGAATGTGTGCACCTTCTAATGAAGGGAAACAAAAACAAAAACCAAATGAGTATTTAATTTTTCATTTCCTTATTTTTCAGTGTTTGTGTTCAAAAGATGACATATACAGTCATGTTAAAATTAATATATGAGGGACTGAGATAGATGAGTATGAAATTTTGGGTTGTGCAGCATGTGTTAATGTGAACTGTAACTTAACCTTTAACATAATATGTATATTCAATATTATCACTTTATTACAGTATCTTCATATTTATTCAAACCATTACTACTTGTGCAACAATTTCAGAGAAATGCATTTTAAAGCACTTATAAAACTATCAAAATATTTTTGCCTTTGTTGTTTATACATACTGAGGATCTTTAGAATGGTTAATACTATGTATTATAGGAAGAGAATATTTCTATTAATTGTTTACTTAGTGCGGAATGTTTCCACTAATTTAAAACAGTTGCTCAAATTAGTCTCTCTGGTTTTCATTAGAACCGTGAGACACTGAAAAATCAAAGCTGTAGAGCAAGTCAGAGTCAACGACAGCTGCAAAAATGATAAGTCAATAGAATTAATAGAAGTATTTTTGTGCAAAGAAATGTTGTTTTTATGCAAACATATAAGCAATGTTAACCAACCACTGTTTATAAGTAGTAAAATAGGAAATGCCATTTTGTGATAGAATTTATCGTCAATCAGTTATTAAAAAAAGGTTAAAAGTATTCATCCTCATTTAAAATAATTAGTATTTTAAATATTTAAAAATGCAGAAATAGGGAAAAATACTTTTTTTATTCATCGCATGTTAAAAATATATTCAAGTAAGCTAATGAGGAAATCTTCTCAGTGCTTTTTATGACATTCACTTATTAAGTTGTATTAATAATACATCCAATTTCCTCCATGTTATCCTGTGTACATAGGATGAGACTCAACCTGCAGATTATGTGCTCCAACAAGTGATACTACATGTTATGGTTTGAAGATTTTGCCCAGAGGCTGAGGTAGAGCTCTGCTGATTTCTTTTGGAGAGTGTGCCCAGTGCACACCTTTGCTCCTGATATTTTCTCTTTGCTACTGTAACCTGAAAAAAAATTATTTATCTACAGTTAAATAGTACTGTAGCTGTTATTGTATCCACTTCTTAAATGTCCTATCATTCAGCTATCTGTCCTTAGAAATCACTTATAATAATTATGCATTGCATGATGTGATCTTGGCAAGCAAATATTTATGGGATTGTAAAACCAGTTTTTACAGAGAAAAACCCTGAGATGTTCTTGGGAACAGGGAGCTCTGAGGCTTGAAATAATACTAGAAGCAATTCTAATGAAATAGACTGTTACTAGTTCTCATTACTCCTGCAGATAATAAAGACACTGTTCTCCTTCAGTATTATTTTAAGGTCTTAGATAGAATTTTAATATTTTTCCTGTCTTCCATGGGTCTCTTCTTTTAGGCTACATTTCTTTTGAGGAGAAAATTTACAGCTTTGCAAATTAGTAAGTAAATAACTAATTTTAATGTATTCCATTTTGTTTATTAACTATTATTTAATAACATGAATTACACTTTTACAACACTTCCTTTTATATTAGTCATCCTTGTGGTTTATATTTTAAGGAAAGGAGATCCACATAAGAAGAAACGTCATTACAAATCTCTTTTATTAAGTCTTTGCAGAGAATTTTATATGCCAATTATGGAGTGTTCAGATTTGCAAATCATGGTCTACCAATGCTTTTACAGCAGTTAGTGAATATCAGTTTGAAGTTAAAAAAAAGTGTTATATAAAATATTTAAATATATACTGAGAGAAAAGAAAAGCAAGTTCTTTTAAGTGCTGCAATAGTCTTCTTTAAAAATTGTCATGAACCAACCTGTCCTTTAAATCCTACTTATTTTAGAAAAACTATTTTGGAAAATCTCAGAATTGACACCTGGATAAGTTATTACCTCATACTAGAGATGTAAAAGACAACTGATAGTTTCAGATTTTTATTTCTATTACATAAAAGAATTCTCAAGATAATTTGGAAGTAATAAAATGTGTTCAAACTATTGTAAGGTAAAGAAGCAATATTAATTGACATATATTGCAACACTCAATGGGATATAGTGTGAAGTGTTACACTAAGTCTGTGTGAATTTGTTCATCAGTCCTGTCACTTCAGTTTTAAGATGTGTTATCTGGAATGATTTACAGGTACAAGAGACTAAAAAGGAAGACATCACCATTTCACACCGAGGAATGTTCCAATTATACTCTGTTACCTGTATTAGCAATTTATGATTTTGAATATCTAAAGTATAGGGCCACAGTTCTGTGTTGTTAATTGATATGGACATGAATGTGATAACTATTTGTCATTTTTAGACTACTGAATGCGATAGGATGCCAATACATAGCAACGGTATACCAAATATTTTCAAGTTGGAAATGCCTCCATTGAGCATGAAAAGTATTTTTATTTACAGAATTGTAGAATGGCCTAGGTTGGAAAGGACCTTAAAAATCATCTAGTTCCAACCCCCCTGTTTTGGGCAGGTGTAACTTTCACTGGGTCAGGTTGTTCAGAGTTTCATCCAATCTGACCTTGAACACTTCCAGGGATGGGACATTCACAGATTCTCTGGGCAACCTGTTGCAGTGCCTCTCCACCCTCACAGTAAAGAATTTGTTTCTAATATCTGATGTAAACATGTTCTCTTTCAGTTTGAAGCCATTTCCCATTGTCCTGGGAAATGTTCCCATTTACACGCCCTTGTAAACAGAGCAGTGGAAGGCTGCAATTTGGTCATGTTGAAGCCTTCTCTTTTCCAGGCTGAACAATCCCAAGTCTCTCAGTCGTCCATTGTAGGAGAGATGTGCCATCCATCTAATCACCTTGGTGTTCCTCCTCCGGATTCATCCCTACAGGTCCATGTCCTCCTTGTGCTGGGGACCCCACAGCTGGATGCAGCACTGCAGGTGGGGTGTCATGAAAGCACCTGTAGCCCTTCCCTTGTCCACTGGTGTAACTCTAGAAGGCCACTTGTTCAGGCAGGGCTTGCCTTGGGTGAAGCCATGCTGGCTGTCTCAAAACACCTCCCTGTCCTCCATATGCCTTAGCACAGCTTCTGGGAGGATATGTCCCATGACCTTCCCAGGCACAGAGGTGAGGCTGACAGGTTGCTAGTTCCCAAGATCCTCTTTTTTATCCTTTTTTAAGATAAGTAGAATATTTCCTTTTTTCCAGTCATCTGAGACTTCCTCTGACTGTCATGATATCTTTTCAAATGTCACAGCGAATGGTATGGCAACTACATCAGCCAATTCCTTCAGGACTTTGGGATGCATCCCATCAGGTCCCACAGTGCATTAAGGTTCCTCATGCACCTGCTCTTTACTTACAGTCGGAGGAACTTTGCTCCCCCAGTCCTCATCCTGCTGTCCATCCACTTGAGAGGTTTGGGAATAGAGGTTGCCAGTGAAGTCTGAGGCAAAAAAACTGTTGAGTACCCCAGCCTGCTCCTCTTCTGTTGTTGTTGTTGCAGAATGACAGCCTGAGAGTGCAATGATTCCCGTAGCTGGAGCAAGAAAGCTTCATCAACAGGCTCCCCTTGGCTCACACAGAACATTGATTTCACTACCTTTTGTGTGGCCTCCCAGTTTTCTTCTTGTCACCTATGAAACTTTGAGGTTCTTAACTCATTGTTTGAGGTATATACTGTGACAAGAAAGTCTAAGAATGTACTTTTCAGCCATCATATACTGCGTAACGGTGTTCCCCTTATTTTTATCTGCCCATTTGGTCACCATGGTATTACCTTCCTAAGCCTTTTACAACCGAGAAACTGCCAGTAAAGTATGCACTGGCTTTATCCTGCAAGCAGAGGGGACATTGCTATGATGTCACAGAACTGAAGATGAAGATGAAGAGAAGTTAGCTGTTGAGTTCAGAAGAGTACTGTCAGAAATACTGGAAAGTTGCAACTTAACTTACATGTAATTTTATTCTACAGCTACAGCCTACCTGTAGCATCATAAAGCTGGGGGAAAGTTATTCTCATATGTATAGTGGAAATGACAGATGATTTAATGAATGTGGAAGCTATAACTTTTATTCAAAGTTTTTTTTCTCATCTCAAGTAAAACTCCTATGAAGATCTATGTTTTGTTTCTAAAAGTTTCCTGTCTTAGCTTCAAAACAGTCCTGATGTGAATAGTTTTTGCATAAAAAACACTGTTCAATTGAATTTTCATCCCACTTAATTGCTAAAATAACACTAATTCAGTTTAAGACTTGAATGTGACTTCATTAAGGAAAAAGTAAAATATACAGTTTAAAATTTTTAAAATGTTTCCTTTAGTTAAAGAGCAATAGACATTCTATACAGCATAAATTAGTGAACCTTTTGGAACAATCATCCAAAGTTTATATTTTTTTTGTGGCCCAGTACACAGCAAATTGTCAGGTTTGTGGCTAACGATATTCTGAATATATGAGATTGTTTCAGAGCATTTACTTCCTTGATGACTGGTCAGACAAGGACCACAGACTGTGAACAATTATCCTACATGATGTTATTTATATAAATGTAATTTCTGTTCAACGTAGACTAACCACCTATATTCTTAAAATTAAAAGGAACATGCACCCATCTTTTAGGATCTGTGGGCTTGTGTGCGTGTGTGTTCAAACCTAGCATGCTCTTTATGGTGTCAGCTGCAGTAACGGACTGAGTAATGGGAGAGCAAGCTGTTCTAAGATTTATTATCACATATCTTTAAGGAGAAAAATAAGGGAGATTTTTAAGACCAGGAGACACAAATTTACAAAAGTAAACCGACCAGAAAATGGCTAAATACTCAGAAAAACAGAATAAATCAAGGAGAAAGCCACAAAGGAAACCAAGATAGATTCTGCAGGCCTAGATGGCACCTTTACATCTGATTGATGTTGTTCCTCAAGTGTTTTGGACAGAAAAAGCAAGGTAATAACCCTAAAAGAATGTGTGATTTTATACTGGATGTCCAAATTCTGCAGGCTCAATCTCAAGGGAACTGCTTGTTTTGGAAAAACACCTAAGAAGACAGTGCTTTCCTTTACGGTCTGGTCAGATGAATGAAAAGCCTTAAGCTCCTCTGAATGCCCAGCCTTGCAAATCCTCCAAGTCTGTTTCAGATGAGCTGTGGTGTATGAGGCATGTTGCAACTGCTTCCTGTCGTGCTGTTTCCCAGTCGGTTTTAGAAGTCAGCCAATATGGTGTGCTATCTGAAATGCTATAGTAATTATGTGTTATTTACAGTAACCAGAACTGGCACATTCATGTCTGAAAGTGCCGGCTAATAACCAGGTTTGTTCAGTGTGCATAGTAGGTTGCTTCTAGGCAACCTACTCAGGAGTGTGTAGATGGAAAAGGTTAACAAGGAAATGAGAGGTCTATTTTGCATCATTCTAGATATGGCTTTCTGAAGACACATCTAGATATTATCCACAAACAAATGTGAAAGGCAGCAAGGTCACCTGGGATACCTCTGGAAGCCTAAAAGCTAAACAGGACATGGAATTGCCACACACATGTTGTCTGAAAAAGCTTAAGTTGAGTGTGACCGCTGAGAGTCAGCTGATAAGCGCCAGGAGTGAGAAAGCACCCACTCAAGCGTGGTCTTTGTTTAAGAACTGATCACGAAAGACTTGAGAGAATGAGAGCTATTATAGGGAGAGCTGCTGGTGAAGTCATAACTCCAGGAAAGACCAATTAATTTTAAGACTAATTTGTTTAGTCAAAGGAATTTTGTATAATTATAGATAGTAGTGCAAAAGGAGTTTGAGAGGCACCAGTGGAAGCAGCATTTCCCAATGGCACTCATCGCTCCAATATTGCTTACAGGCTGATGAACCAAAGAAAAAATGTTTTTGTAAGAGGGATGTACATTGCAGTTAGCAGCTACACAAAACACAGAGCAGTGGTAACAGCAGTTGTTGTCTGAAATCAGTCTCAGGTCAAATATTACTGCTTCCTATTGTTTGCTCCCTTTTCTGGTTTTTTTTTTTTTTTTTTGTGAGATCTGGGTCACCATGAACCCTCCTGTACTGAATGTACTTAACACAAATACCATAACCAATAATAAATAAAGACAATTTTTGTTGTGTGTAGGTAGAATATCAGATGATATCTTTCTTTGACAAAGAAACTCCTCTTCTATTCTGATGCAATCTATGTTCTGGAACATATGTGTTGCTGTTCCAAGCATGACACCACGTTGGTTGTACTTCAGAGGTGTTCACTTTGCCAGCTCTAATGCAGTTTTTAACAGCTTGTCTTTTTGTGACATATTGCAATTATGCCAAACTATGTAATCACTTATTTCACATTGAAGTTTCAAGCTTTTTTATGATATACAGCCTTGAAACTTAAAATTCCTCTAGTCAGTAAAGCAATTAACTGCCTTCTGAGGGTAAATTTCCCTGGAAAAAAACTATGATTATTCTTTATTATTCTTTCAAAAAATAATTTAATGAACACTGCTCCAGAGATGTTATCTCTCTCATTGAAGGTGGGAGTTTTGCTATTGACTTCAACTAAGTCAGGCTTTTGCCTTAGGACAAGATGCTTCTCTGGTGAATAATAATGAATTACTTAGAAAGACTGAGCTGTGGACTGTATTGTTAAAAAAGTCCACTTAAAAATTATTTTATTACATCATATTGTTATATTCCTTTGCAGGCTCTTGCATATGCTTAAATTGTTCACATGTTTTTGAATGCGGCACCAAGGACTGTTAAACAGGAAGAATCCATCCTTTTGGTTGGTGAAAGTAGTGTGTGGGATTCATGGATATGATTTTTGTTTAGCCTGAGAAGCAAAAATTTTACAAAATTAAAAAAAAAAAGTGAATTACTATTTCAAACTCCTACTCACAGATATCCAATTATGAAGTAGTTTTGCTGCATTTTCTCAGCACTGAAGTCAAATCCCTTGAGAATTTTTTTTATAAATCAAAAATATCTATGAAACTTCTAATATTAACAGAATAAAAATGTTTTCTCCTTAAATTTGGAGGGAATTTAATAAATAAAAGGTTAACAAAAATTAGGGAAGTATTTCTTGGTAGAATAGTCCAATACAGGTAGAATTTGTTAATTATCCATAATTCCTTAACAACTTTTTATTTTTTTAAAGGTATAGAAGATCTTCTGAAATAGTATAAAATTTTGACCCACGTCCAACACAGGAGTGAGATAAAAATAAGCATTTTCATCATATCAAAAGAATTTTCTAGTGATCAAGTTTAGATGGGGATCTAGTTGCCTGATTGCATCATTTGCTTTTTATTTTTATTTATTTGGCATTCTCAGAGACAAATTTTAGTGGCTTGAAAATTGAAATTACGTAGATTCTTTGTTTTGCACATGTGGCTTGAAGCATTATCTTGTTTTAGCATCTTTTCATTGTATTAAAAGTGGTCATCCTGCCTAAATTCTGCATTCAATCCCAGGGTAGAATTCAGACACAGCCTGCTATATACTGTTTCAAAGAGCTGTTAGGATAAGTAAATTAAAACTGAGGAAAGTAATTATTTCTAACATGACACAAAAAAAGTAATTAAAATGTTAAAAGTATTGTTTGAGATAGACAGGCCTAAATTTTATTTTAAAAATATGAACACTGCAACATTCACTTTATAATATCTAATCTCTAAATTCCATTTTAACTAAAAAATAGATCTTTCAGAAGAGTGAGCTTAAAGTCTGCGCACTTCACAGAGAATTACAAAAGGCTGGCAAACATCAAACTTTCAACATGAGGTTGTCTTGAACTTCTAACCCTCTCCAAGGCTTAGTTACCTGATTCAGTACATGAGAAGGATGCTTTTCACTCCTATGTATATCATCTGGGCCCACTCATGGAACTGGGATATGTGCAATGCTTTGGCATTTGAAAGAGGCCAGATCCCAGCCTGTGTTTATATAAATGCCTAATAACTAGAGCAGTACCATGGATAAACAGGAGACCTTGCTCAATTACCTTTCTTCTTCTGGTGTAAGGCAAATTCTTGGCACCAGAGATTCACCTGTAGAAAAAGGAATGAGACCATAAATAACACAGTCTTATAACTCAGTCAATAGGTATTTTCCTGGAAAGGCAAATCTCAAAGTCTGATAACCCCCACCTAGCACCTGCATTTTAATTATATCATACATAACAAGATAAAAAACTCAGCTTCAGGAACTGAAACACAATATGCCCAGTCAGGACCATGCAACCACATTCTTTCCTCCTTACTTGTTTGTTCCAGCTTTGTGAATTTTCCTTTGCCTTATAGCACCACACTTTATCTCACCCCAGTGTTCTAGGTTCATAAATAAAGACATAAGAGGATCATTCCTCTAGCACCACTTCATACATGTCTGGAGGGTGGGACAGGTTGCTTCTATCAGATCATTTCTGAGTAAGAGCTTTAACCACAAAACTATTGCAAAAAATCCTTAGCGCACTGCCAGTCACTGTGTTTTAGGAAAACTACGATGGCATTTTACTAGATGCCCAAACCATTTCTTTAATATGAGGTGAGCTCATATTAAAGACACAGCATAAGCATGCCTGCTATGTGTGGCAGTTGTGCTCTAGTGTGTATTGCTCTACCCTAAAAGGCTCATGAGTATCACTCTCCTAAGGACAGCTTCGGGCAGGTAAAGGTGCTTCTGCTGATAATACAGGAGTCCTACAGCTATATTACATGCAGCAAAGAGGAGTGATGGCAACTGAAAGAAGCAAATGATTTTTCAGCTGCTACACAGGTAAATTAATTCCCTTCAGAAGCTTCCTGGAGACATTGTGCCATGAGAATGGATTATGTCCCTGACAAAGAGGTGTTACCAACCTAATAAAGAAGCTCATAATGACTGGACTATTATGTCCAATAATATGTGTATATGCAACACATAATGTGCCAGATCCATAATTGGTGGAGTGCAGGAGGAAAAAAGATTATGTTTTTTAATCTAAATTAGATCCTTTTGGGCATGGGATTGCCATGCCATAAAGATTAATTTTGGGGTTACAAGTTCTAGGAGAGTTGGAAGTGTACTGTATTGTTTTTAAAACTGTTGTATTGTTCTCCTGTACACAGAAAGCCTCAAGGTAACAAGCACTTTCAATTAAAGAAAAAAAAATTATTTTCAAGGCTTCAAAAGCCCTTACTAAGTATTTTTCAGATTCACTGCTGAAGTCCGGCTTCAAATTCACGCAGTTCAGAGTCCCAGCTGGACACAAGGGCCCTAGTTCTCCAGTCTCATCCGAAACACTGGTCCCAAAGTCATGACACATGCCACAAGCTTGAATATTTTTACCTTTATGGAATGTTGACTTTATCTGTGTGAAAATTATGCCTTTAATGATGGCTAAAGACAACAAAAAATTTCCAGTCTAGTCTCCCTGTGGTAATAACCAGGCTGTTCCCTCTCCTCCCCGTCGTTGCCAATGCAGTTTGGAACCAGATAAAATAGTGTTTGTCTCTGTTGGGTTTTGTGTCAGCATGCTGTAATTCAGCAAAGCATTTGTTTTCTGATAATCCCTATTACTCTTTCAGAATCCTAAACTTAAATTCTCTATTTATTTGCCCTTTCAGGGACACCAGGAACCTTTATTTGGAGCGTAAACATTATTTTTGCTTACTTGATTATTTTTTTCAGTGTCACTAGTAACAATCTATTCTATATTACTGTACTTGTAGTAAATGTTAAGACATTTCTGTTGCCTTATCCTTGGGGATGTCTTTTTCTTGTCAGTGTGAGACCTTTATGCTCTTGCTCAGCTGACTTCATTATCAGGTGCATTGCAGCTGAAAACACAATAACCCTCAATAGAGAACCTGTTGTAAAGCTCCTTTCTATCTTTTGCTGATTTTTTTAGTTTAGAAGTCTACAATAAATATCATGAAAATTGCTTTATAATAGTCTTTCACCTGCTGCTGCACTATGTCTTGGTACTTTATTCCTTCTCTGGATTCTTATACCAACTCAGGTGGCCTAGTCTGGCCTGCATTGTGTGGCCATAGCAGAACACTATTTCTGTCAGAGGTAATGTTGAGAACTTAGTTCTTTTTACAAGGTTGACTTTTTAACTGCTCTGAAGTTCACATGCTGCAGTGGATTGCCTTACAGGTTGATATCCTCATGTGGTTTCCCATTCAAAATTTGAGAACACATGAATAAAGCAGTCTCCTCCCACCTTCCTCTCCCTTACCACAACTTTTCACAAAAGCAAAGGATTGTATCAATGTTTTTCTGCACAAAAAAAAGATCCAGCTATGGGTCTGATGGCACAAAAATCCTTTCAGCAGGCAATTATCACAACACTGAATGGATCTTGTTTATTGTGCCTTTTTGGACGCAAAACTGAAAATGATAAAACAAAGCAAAAAAAAAAAGCCAGTTCTCAAGACAAACATGAACTTAACGCACATCAAAAAGCAGTTGCACACCACAGGATGAGTAGCTGAAAGGCTGTCTAGCTTATGAATGTTGTCCAAACTGTGCAGTTCTGAAGGATGAGTTGTCCTTGATTCTGAACAGGACAGGAAGAGTTTAGATTAGCTGCTCTACACACATGAGAAACCTAAGCTTGACTTTGACAGAAGCAGAAAGGATCAAAGTTCCTCTGCATTTTAAGTAAACTTAAAAACATTAGCATATATGTGTGATACATATGTTATTAATAATAAATGTATATTTAGATATAAATAATATATAATATATAATATATAAATATATAATTTACATGTAGAGGGAATTGAAGCCCCCATCACTGTGTTTCTGAGAACTAATTTCTGTTCCTTATGGGAACAGCTGTCCAGAAGTTTTTATTACTCTAGAGATTCAGAATTCATCTTCTCTCTTGTAAACCTGGATATGTTTCAGATGCAGAAATCTCAAGAAAAGTTATCAGGCACAGAGGTACATGCAATCTGATAAGACTTTGTCAGAGGAATTGAATGGAAGTAGTGTGTAGGAGGGAAATACATGGGTGGTGGGGGAACAACTTGTTCCAGTAGCAGAATTAGGAAAGGATTCAGTAAATATTAACTATTTAGCTCAATTTATATAACTGATAGAATCTGTGACCATGAGACTTTACTAAGTTGCTGACTGAGGTGCACAGAAAGGAGAAACTTTAATCTGTTGATGGCTTTTACAATGGTAATGCCTTAATAAGATGGATAGGAGTATGCTCTAGTTACTGTAACTACCATTCAATAAAACTGAAAATTTTGGGGGTCCAAATTGTGGGTTTTTTCACTTACTCTACCTACATGTGCTTGTAATGCTACTGACATGAGAATTCCTTAGTATCACAGGAGCCTTCATGATGCCCTTCAGCAGTAGCATTCCAACTGCAAGACAATTTATGATTATAGATACGTAAAATATTGCTGAATAGCCAGGGAAAAAATTTAAAACTAACCAGAAAAAAACCAATATGAACTAGTCCAATTATCAGATAAACAACAAAAAAAATATTCCTAGTGATTTTTTTGCATTTTCATGGTGTCAGGTTCAGCAACTCACACCTCTAATTTGCAGGAAGTGAAAGAAAGGCATTTGATAACTACAGTTTTGAAAACCATAAATAAAATACACAGCCACGCATCCTTGAATTCTATCTTCTACGAGTGATTTTCTTAACTGCCCAGAATATACATGTTCTTCATTTTCCTCTTAACTATATTGAAATTAATATTCTTCTGGCAGTCAGTCAGGAAGAGCTCTGCTTGAAGCCTGTTTCTCTTGTTGATGCCACCTGACACAGTAGTTATATTTCCTCACCATTTTACCTCCAGATCACTCTTCTGCCTCTCAGATGGTAAACCCCAGGCCAGGAAGACCCATATGATCTGCTGACACAAATGGGACATTTCAGTCCTGAGATTAGATTTATGGAATCCTTTTCTTTTATTCAGTCCCTTTCATCATAAGGACATCTGAGATCATGACATACTCTCAAAAGTGATGCTGTAAAGTTGTTTTACTGTTCAGTATAGATGTATCAGATACGCAGTACAGTGAAACATCTGACAGCTTTCACTTTTACAAGCGTATCAGAATAGAGGTTATTTCTTTATTTACAAGAATAAATATTCTCTTTTTTTTAATTTAATTTAGTAATGTAAAAAAAATACACTATGCAAATACTTATATCACACTTACTCTCATGTAAATATGGATTATTTCATCATTTATCTTGTGCCAAAAATGTTTTTATCTCCTCCCCTTTTCAGTAATGTTTAAAATTATGCTACCTGTAAGCCACAGGTCTGAAATTAAACTACGAGAACTTATTAATAAATCATCTAATGTAAATGACATATCCTTCAGGCAATAAAACAGACACACTTTAGCAGGCCAGAAGGAAAATAGCTGACCAAGGAGTGAAATAGTAAATAAGCACATTTAAAAGTTTCAAGAGAAAAAACAGGCATTGGGAAGGAAGGAAGGAAGGAAGGAAGGAAGGAAATTTTTTGTATGTGAAGAACCAGGTTATCCTGACAAGCTTAGAAAAGCCTTGAAATCAATAACTTTTTCTGCTTTGTGTCTTTATTCCCAATAAAGTTCATCATCTCCTGAAAGGCAATCACAGGTGATCTATTGCCTCTGATGATGGCTGAGCCAATGAAAGAGCATAGGCTGCACATTATTTTACGTTAGACGAATCTCTAAGCGCCCTCTGAACTTTTCCTGCCTTACTACAAAAGGTAAATGGTTCCCACTGCCTCAAATATCTAGACTACACCACCACAGACTGTACCAGAACCATATCACTAATGTCTTATTTCATCCTGAATACGACCCATCTCAATTTTAATTTATGTCAATGCATATTTAAATGAATAGAAGCTAAAGGGGTTCACCATTTTACGGACGGTGCATAAATAATCAGCACTGAACCTCTGTCTTCCCCTCCGTCTTGTAAAAAAGACAATGACATTAGGCATTGACCCATATGGAGAATGCTCATACTCAATTCTTTAATACATGTAAAATGGTTTAAAAAAAAAAGAACTTGATAAAAAGTATGACAGATGTGCAAAATTTTATAAAAGATGATTTGAGGAGGTAAGTGAACCTGCCAGAATCTCACATATTTTATAATTTTAAAATGTGAAAGTACCTGCCAATGATTCACTGGAAGTAAATCTTTTTGTTGCCAGGACCATTGCATTCTGAAAATAAAACGTTTTGGGTGTAATGATTTATTTACAACTATCTTACTGTTTCATATCTGTCTCATAATACTAGCTATTGAGTCACAGCCTGAAAGTAGCAAATGGGGAATGATGGACTTATGAGTGTGGCAAGCAAGGGTTTTGAACCTCTCACCAAGTTTCTTCTGACTTCAGGCCTTGCTATGATTAAAGGTTAATGTGTCTTGATAGCTAGAGTACATAAAACCTATTCAAATCGCTAGTGTATATATTCTTCTGTATAACCTGCTCAGAATGCTTGACACCTAATTATGTGCTAAAATAAGAGTGAGATGGAATTGCAGAAACTGTATAGAAGAAAATGATCCCATCTGCTTCACAATAGGCCAAACTGAAGAATTGAAAGTAGTGTCTAAATCATGGCCAAACTCTCACTAAGCATTTTCTTCATAAACAATTTTTTTCCTACAGCACAGCAAGTCTTAGTTATTTATACTATTTCTATTAAGACACTTTTTCTTCTTTTTTTTTTCAAAAGATACAAAGGGAGCTTTAATCCAAACATTATGGCTGCTCTAAAAAATCCCAATTTAGGAGTCTGAAGAGTTTTGCAGTATACAGATATTTCAAGCTGCTTATGAGATTAAGCAAAAGAATTTCCAGTGGTTTTGATCAGAAAGCTGGGACAACAGAATTGCTTTTGTCTCTAGTGTGATGTCTAGTTTCCACCTCTAATTAGCATTAGTGAAGTAATGGTTTCATCATCTTAAAACCAAAGATGTACTTTTCCTGCACTGTATTGCATATGGTAGCTAAACACTGTCAATATGCACACTCTGGGAAAGCACAGTACTCAAAATATTTGTTCATATTACTTATTTCTTCAAATAAAACATAATCTGATTTCATGTTATTCACAAATGCTTTAGCATAATTTTTGAAGAACGTTAAGAACAGTTGGTTCCTAAAGAACTTTTATATGTTCATTGCTTAGCAATATGACTGACACAAGGTTGTGTGCTGTGCACACACATACACACATAATTTCTAGAAGAATGACAAAGTGGGGAAATCAAGACTTCAATTTAAAAACTTTAATTTCTTACCTGGTTTAGAGAGGGTTTTTTTGTCTATGTGTTTTCTTACAAAGAATGACTTGAACATGCAGGGAAATTATGTGACACCATTTAAGGGAAACATAAGATAAATGGAAAAAATAATGATAAATATTTTTTTCTCATTTTCTTCAAAATTAATTATACTTTCACTTAAAGGAAAGAAAACTAAAAGTGCAGCTTCTAAAAGTAATATTTATAGTCCCTTTGTTTTTTCATTGTCTCACATATTTTCCCCAGCAGAAAAGCATTTTAATTTTTTTCAAAAACAATGAAATTACCTATCTTTTTGCAAAGCAAAACCATAGATCATTTTATTTCAACACTGCTTACAGGAAAACTGTAATGTTACTCGAGCTGTAATACAGTGCAAATACAATACTTTTCTTCAGTTTATTGATGTATTGAATCAGCTGTATTTTCAACTAATCTCTCGTGGTGTTTCAAAGGTTGCATATACTATAGATAAAAAAATTTTGTCTTCCAAGGCTCAGTTTCAACCTATGGGCTCCAGTCACAGCAGCTATTAAAATAGCAGAAGGTTTTGATGTGTTATAGCCATAATCTCAAGTGACAAACATACCCCATGTGCTGAAATCTCTCCATAGGGCAGATACAATGCAGATAAACACCTAACCTACTCTCATAAAATGATTTTTGTGGTTCTTTTTTGCAACTTGTTTCTAAAAACACATGCATTTAAAAATAGTTGTGACTCTTCCAAGTAGCTCCTAGAAGTGGGAGTCATCAGATCCTTTCAATCTGGCAATTTTATGGAGAAGTATTGTTTACCATCAAATTCTTGCCACTCTACTGACTGTTTGCCAGTTTCTGATTAAATGTTTTTCTCACATTTCCTACTACAATCTGACCCTTCAAAACAAAGAGGTATTATGACAATCTTCTGAAGAACTGCAATCAGGATTTTCCATTAAAAACAAAATATTCATATTATAAATAAGTTTATTCTATTTTAATACACACAGGGACGACTATGTCTTCTGAAGGACAATAATCATGACTGTTTTTTTTTATTTTGATTGTGAGTTTATTCTTCTTATCAGTCATTGTATTATAATGTTGCCACAATTTTGCAGTCAAAAAACCTGAAAATTAATTCTGAAAAAAGATTATCAAATACTTCAAAATCATAAACAATCTTCAGGATGTTTTTAAAGAGCTTATTCCCAAGGGGAAAAAAAATGGTTTTCAAGGGCTTTTTTTATGCATTTTAGAGATATCAAGTTCAGAAAAAGAGTGAAAGCCATGTGGTGAATAACAAAGTTTGCTGTTCCAATTTTGAATTTTAAATATAAATTTGTGGGACAAACAATAAATAAAATGGGTTTATATTGTAAAAAAGTATATACTTCTTAAAATAATATCATCTGTTCACAAGCAAGGATCAAGCATACTAAGACCCAGATTGTCAGATAAGCTTTCTTATGAGCTATTCACCCTACTCTCTTTCCTACAGTATAACAAAATGAGCAGCTTTTCTTAGGATGAAATCATCATGAATACTGCCACATAATCCAGTAGAAGTATTGTTTCAATCCTTCTTAATATAAATTCAGAAGGTATGTAAATATATTTTAAATTTTAATTCTTCAACAATGTGCATTCATTATCAGAATTTCACTCAAATCAATTTTTTTTGATACTGAATTTAAGGCTGTGACAAAACCTCCTGGGTACCTTTCCCACTCCATTTCTGAGCATAGCTTCCATTAAGATTAATGGCTGTTTTGTATCTAATGGGAATATATATCTTAAGAAGCTGATGTAGAAGCAAAAATTTTAGTGGAAATGATGAACAATAGAGGTCATGATTACAATAATTGTAGAATGAGAGATTTAACAAGATTCTATGAAGGAAATGTTCCTTCCTTTAAACAAAAAGGCCATATGTTGACACTAATCATATTGAGTAGACCTGCTGAAGTTGATATTCCAAAGATTTCATTGGGGACCATTTTCCAGACTAAGACTTCACTTACTCAGTATAGGCTTCACTGTATTATTCTCAGTTGCTCAGTGAGGCTGGGATTCATCAATGTTGGATACCTGAGTGGGCAGGATAATTTCCAAGAGCAAAGACCTAAAGCACCAGGTTAACGTGAAAGATAGTTACAAAAGCTGGCCAGAAGTTTTTATGGCTAGTGTGGGTTGTACAATGCAGATAATCTAAATAATACAATGATATAAACCACAAATATGGAACAACTATATAAATCAGAAATCATTTTTGGCATTAAAATGTTCTTAAATTGTAAGAATATCCATGCCTACAGATATTGCAGAGTAGTATTCTCCTGGGTTTTGTCACTGACATACAAACACTTTGAGGATTAATTTAAATTATTTGTCTTCAGAATGAAAGCCCGATATGAGGCCATTGGGTCAGATGCAATACTGAGCATATGATCTGATTCAGGCTCTATGCAGCATAACTATTTTTAAATGGCAGAACTCTAGAAATAAAAAGTATATTCTAAATATTTTCATTTCTTGAAGTTAGAAGAACTTTTCCTGTTTTCAGCCTTACTTTTTAATCCTGAAGGCATTTCTTCAGTGTGTATACATTTATGCTAATCATATACTACAGCCATGGGTTCCTCTATCAATATGAAATGTTTTGTACTTGCTGTTTTTGTGCATCTTGTATTGTTATGTGCAATATACAAAATAATGTGTCTAACTATGCCATTTATGCTTTTGAAAGAAAAAGCAAATTACTTACTGAAGAGAATGGCATTTGCATGCATGTGTGTCAGCTTTCAAGCCATTTCCCTCTACAAAATATTGCTTTCTACACTTAGAAAATGCATCCATCCATCAGTTACAAACCATTTCAAAGCACTTTATGAATCTACAGAGCAAAATGTACTTATCTTACATTGGCAGTGTCCCAGCTGTTACAAAATTGCTATTGTCCTAATACTTACAAGGCAATTTTAGCATCAGTTAATAATTTTACAGGATAGATAACTTCTAAAGCATTATAAAATGACAGACATTAAACAATAGCAACTTAGCATTTTTTGAAACAGTTCATGACAGCTTAAAAACTAAAGTGATTTTAATGTATAGTCTATGCAGTTTTAGTTTCTCATTGACAATTCCTTTAGAAGATAAAAATGTGAAAAATCCTTTTAAATAGTGGGTGAAAGAATAAAACAAATTTATCTTTAAAAGATATTCAGTAAAAATCTCAATTAGGAATAATGTCTCAAATCTTCCTGTACAGATAGTAGGTGACAAGAATTAGAATTTATTTAGGCAGGAAAAAAAATGATGGTATCATTTAATGGTAGGGTACCACAAAATAAAAAAGGTATATCTATTCATTAAGTTTAATACAAAAAAGGAAAATACAGTGAACAGCATTTTCTATAAATCAGTATGCATTATTTCTTTTCAAAAACTGTTTTCTATCAATCTTAGTTTAAGAGCTTCAGTTAAAGGCAAGTTCTAGTTAAATTGTTGCCTTTTATCTTTTCTAAGTAGCCATTATGGTCCAATGTTCACTTTTTGGTTAGACATTTATAATTTACCTAATGTACAGTATAATGTGATAGAAAAAGATTTAATGATGTGTAAAGTGTAAACTGTTCTAAACAAATTAAATTAATCTATATTTGAAGTATTACTTTGGTAGTAACTCAAAGGAACCTTTTAAGTGCAACTAATGTACATCACAGTGGCCCTTTTTGTCAATGTACTTATTAAGTTAAACCAATTGTACCACTTGCTGTCATACAGCACAGGTAATTGACCACCTCATCAAATCATAGCAAAAAGAATCCCTTAGTGCCTAATTACTACATTCTTCTGTACTATTGAACACATTAGAGCAACATTAATGTATTATGCTATATACATCATTACCCAATAGTAATAGAAGGTCCTTGTGCAGGAGAAAGGAGTTCTGATGGCAGTACAACGATTTTAAAAATTCTATCCTCTTAACTTTCAAAACACACGATATCTTGAAGACTAGTTTAAACATTTATCCAAAGTGAGTATTTCAATTAATATTGCAGTTCTGCTTTATTCAAACACCATGAAATTCGAGAAGTCTGCAAAGTATAGAACAGAACTTAGGGCTCACCAAAGGAAATGGTTGAAGTGGATACTCCAAGCAAGGGGTGAACAGCCTGACATGTTACTACCCATTTATCCTCAGATGTTTTACCTAATGAAACATTATTTAAAACTTCTTGCATAGGGGTAAACCCTGTGGAAGTGTGTCCAAATGTGATGGGAGAAAGTGGAGCTCTCTTTTCAGAGAATCCAAGCATGTGCAAGCACTTGCTGTTTTACCCACGAGACAAGGTTTTATCTTTCAAAATCCTGCTTACTTATGTGAATGAGCATACTCTTGGTGTTTTACTCTCACAAATTGTCCTATAGGACCAGATATGCAACTGACCACAGGCAGAACTTCTGAATTTTACTGAAGTGGGCTGAAGACAAGGATCTCCAGAAGAAGTTGTGCCTATATGAGGGACAGTTTTTCAATAAGCACCTTTGTGAAAGATTACATGTCATCACCCAAATTCCTTAATAGTCACTCACTCTAAAAGAATCTCTTCCTTTGATGCAGCCGGCTCATGTCATGAATTCTGGCAGCACAAGATTGCACTTATGGCTACATCTCATCTTTGTGATTGTCAGGAGACTAAGACCTCAGAAACTTCAGCTCTGGGAAAAAAAATATGCGAAACTACAATCTCCCACCTTCTTTTTCTGTTTCCTACAGAGGTTCTTGAGACCTAGCTGCTACCTTAAGATTATATAAAACTTCTAAACCGGACCATTTTTAATGGGCTTGTATTTACAGAGACATCACCTCATTTTGAAATAAAATAACATGCAGATACAGCTGCCATAACAATTTACTCTTTTCTAAATTACTATAGATTGACTCATCATCCAGTGATACCACATGGTAGTAAATAAAAACTGGTGACAGTAACCAAAATTTAACCAAAGTAATTTTTTAGGAAGGACTGTTTTTGCCCAACCATTCTCTACCAATATGTAGCTACTAGTATTTTGACTTACTGCCAAACTTCGTGATTTCTGGACTAATAGCCAGTTATCTAAGAACAGGGAGCATAGGAACCACCAGCAAGTACCTATGAACTGCTTTCAGCCCCAGATGTTCTGACATTCCTCAGTCCCTACTTTAGAGTCACCGGGAAAAAAAACTCTGAAAGGCTCCACAAGACTTCAAATTGCTCATCTTCTCTCCAGACCACTTAAAAAGAACAAGAAATACTTTTGAGGATAAGATACTTTCTAAAAGCCCCCTTCTATTTCCTATCACATCTTCACCTGGATAGAGTATCCTCAGTGTTGCTTCAGAGAAGATTTAATTTTTTCAGACACCTACTTCCTTCTGTGTAGGGATTTTCTAAGAGGCTTTTAGTCTGGTTGTGCTGAAACCATTCTGGCTATATAAACCATATTTAAAAATTTTCCTAGCTGAATACATTTTCAAAACAGGTAAGTTGGGGGTTTTTTCCCTAAAAAAGATAAAAACTAAAAAGTTAGATGACTTTATGCTCTTTTTTTTCTCCCCAGTTTCAACTATTTCTATAACAGATTCTACATTAACAATTAGCATCTGACTCATGGCTTCAGGTAGTATTCAAGATGCATTACTCACCAGTAGCCTGGTAATTTCTGCGTTTCCATCATAGAATATTTATTCTGTCCTGTATATATGCTATATCGCAACATTTATTCTTGGCAGAAAGCATCAATAGTTAATTGGTCCATACTTAGTATCTCACACAGAAACAGTGACATTTTGAAAAATGAAAATTGTAGAGAAAAGGTGTTGAAAAAATATATTCTAGAAATAGCAAACAAATTGATGTGTGCTCCAGCCAACCATTTCAAGCTCCTGAAAATGACTCTTTTGTAGAAGCTAAACCTTTGTAGGAAAGTCTTTTAATGTTCTCTCATAAAAAGAAAGCATTACTCTCTCTTATATGATGCACAGGACATATTACATTGTTACTGGTTTTCTTATATTGCCAGCATTTCAAGCAAAAATAAGTACTGACACTATCTCTTCTCTGCAAAAGTAAAATGTTTCAATTCTAGCATGAGAAACAGCCATTCATGAAGTCACCAAGCAGGCAGGTAAAGGCAAAAGATGGAAATCAGAATTATGTGGCTATCACAGGGGAAATGGAGTAACTTGGATGAAGCAATGTTTTCAGTTCAAAATTCTAAATGAGCTGTTGAAATCCATTTGTTAGCACCTTTATCCCTATTGTTAAATGGTTGCAAAGATCAGAAATCTGATCACCAAGTAAAAATCTATTTGTGCACTATGAAAAAAAATAGCATAATTAGTATGTATTCATATATCAATACATACATGGATACATTTAAAATGACAAAATATTCTAATATCTAATTAGAAAGCTTAAATGCTCAGATTGTCTTTAGTGTTTGGTGAGGGTTTTCTTAGGTTTTTATCTGCATGTTTATATGTATAAATTAACATTTTTGGTTATGAAATAATTTCTACTCAGCTAAATGTATTCTAATACCTGTTTAGAATAAGGCATATAACTTGAGATTCAACACAGTTGGATAGAAGAAAAAAATGTTAGAGTCTCATCTATAATTTGAAAATTTTAGCTTCTTTAAAATGCTGTCCCTTTATTGTTAACAATTCAGGCATTATAAGGGTAAGTTACATACCAAAAATTCAATTTTTGTCCTAACTGAAATTTTCTTATAAAAGACACTATTTATTTTTCTATAATTAGGGATGGGCTGGTTGCTTTTTACTGAAAGGCATTTACTGGGAATTCTTTTCACATTTCTTTGTTGTACTACTTGTATATCATAAAAATTGAATAGATCTTAGAGCAGAGTTGGATTCTTTTAAGATATTCTTAGCCAGTCCCACTATATTAATTACAGAAGTGAAGGCAATATACATGTTTAACAGCTTTATTCTGATCACTGGCAATTACTTCTGATGCTACATTTCTTTATTTAGGTTTTAGTCAGGTTTTTTCTATGTTTATGTTTATATAAAGGAAACTTGTAGCAGGCAGTGCTCAATTTCAAAGTGATCTAAGTTTAACAAGAAAATTCATAGTGTTCAATGTAAAAAAATCCCAAAAAACAAAAAAAAAAAACCCCAAACAACCAAAAATCCCCCACTGTGTTTCTGTTCTATTGTAAAATATTGCAGAAGTTCCTTTGTGTGTTGGTTATGACTTTCTGATGTGTTCCTCACTTTTTCAGTGTTTTAAATGTTTTTCAATGGTGTTTTTTAGGAGTACCTTACAAGATCTTCTGTTTCTTTGATGTCCCTTCAGCTTTTCCTTCAAGACAAATCTGTGATTTCTATGGCTAAATTCTATCCATAAATATAGTTAGAAAATTTCATATCACATTCTTGTAAGACTAAATATTCACAAAAAGATGAAGTCTCATCAGAGTTCAAAATCTGCCAGACCTCTGCTTCAAAATCTGCCAAACCATCCTGATAAGACCAAAACCAATGATTTTCTGCTTAATTTTGTTTTAAACTGGGATGCCCAGAAAAAAAAATTGAAAAAGAAATTATTTGGGGCTTTTTGCCCCCTGACAATCTGATTTTCAAAAACAAAGGCCAGCTATATGCAATCTGAATGTGTACATTAATAAAAGGAAAAAAATTCACAAATTATTTAATGGTTTGAGTTTGAAGGGACATCAAAGATCATCTAGTTCCAACCCACTGCCATTAGCAAGGACACTTTCCACTAGACCACATTGCTAAAAGCTCCAAACAACCTGGCCTTGAACACTTCCAGGGAGGAGGCATCCAAATTTTATCCTCATGATTCATTCATCATAAAGTACACACAGCAGAAGGGCATAAATCACATCTACAGTGATTGAGGGTTTGGGGTAGTTTTTTAAAATTTTCTTCACATCTCTTTTTAATTGTAATCTTTGATTTAATCTCATGTAAAAAGATTTCCTGTAACTGGAAAACTTGTATTTTCTGTTATAAGGTTTAGTGAACTTCCAACAGTATGAATGGTGCATTCACCAAATCAGATGGCCAAAAAGAGGCTAATGACTTGTACTGTGGCTAGATGGTGGCTGAGACCTGGAAGCCCCATACATGAGACAGTGACTAAAGGTGCCACAAGTCACAGTTACTGTTTCCTACAGCCAAAGTTAATTATTTGGACACTGGAGTATTACCGCCATGATATTTTTCCCATTCAGTCAACAAAAACAAAAAAAGGCCTTTCAAAACATTTTAAAGTCTGTGCAACTGAAGATGTAAAATATAAATAAAATTTTATCACAAAATATTATGTCAAGCCAAAATATTTATATTCAACAAAATAAAACTTACAATAAGCACAGTGATTCTTTGGAAGAGTGGCTTGCAAAGGTTGATTTGGGGCTTATACAGTCAAGTAAAGACTATGTTCTTATCTTGCTTGCCAACTGAGTAGAAATCCAGATGAGTGGCTTTAAAGAAGGTATTGGCTTGTGCTGAATGCCTCTAAAGCTATACAGAAAGTTGTTTTTTGAAGGTTTCCCAAGATGGAAAAAGACTAAGCTTTTTACGGGCATCCTATTATCAAAGATGCATTTATGACTCTTCATCAATACCAACTGGAAACAGAAACTAACAGTTATAAAGTCACAGAATCATTAAGGCTGGAGAAGACTTTCAAGATGATTGAGCCCAACTTTCACTGAGCGCTAAGTGCCACACCCAATCATTTATTGAGTGCTTCCATACACGATGACTCCACCACTTCCCTGGATGGCCTGTTTCAATGTTTACCCACCCTTTCAGTGAAGAAATTCTTCCCGACGTCAAACCTGAACCTCCCCTAGAGCTGCTCGAGGCCACTTCCTCTGTCTTATCATTAGCTGCCTGGGGGAAGAGGCCAACTTCCACCTCACTACAGCCTCCTATCAGGCAGTTGTAGAGACTAACAAGGTCTCTCCTGAGCCTCCTTTTCTCCAGGCTAAGCAACCCCAGCTCCCTCAGCCACTCCTCCTGTGACTTTCTAGACCCTTCACCAGGTCCATTGCTCTTCTCTGGACACTATCATGTCTCAATGTCTTTCATGTAGTGAGGGGCCCAGAACCAAACACAGGTCTCAAGATGTGGCCTCACCAGTGCTGAGTACAGCAGGGCAATCACTGCCCTGGTCCTGCTGGCCCCATTAGTGGTGATACAGGCCAGGGTGCCAATGTCCTTCTTGAGCATGTGGGCACAATTATGAACCACATGTGAATTCAGCATCTTAAATATCGGAATATTCAACAAGTCTATACATTCAGCAAATAAAAGTTAGGTTTTTTTCCTTACTCACTTAACAATACACTGTTCTTTCACTTTGGAACTGAATGAACTCCTCGTATTTGCAAGAAGAATGCCTGATTGCAAATATCCTGTCCATGACATTCACCTTCTCCTGCACAACTGCATATTTGTAACATTAACTCATGAGGCCTTGAGGATGACCTGCACAACTGGATAAGGAACTCCACTGCCTACAGGAAAGAATGAATTAGATGGTACCATAGTAGAGGTACCATAGTAGACAACATCCCTAAAATAGGATCATTGAGAGGATACCTTTAGTCAGGACCATCTGCAGTACTATAATTCCAAGAGTCAAACTGTCAAAGACAAAAGTCTCACTTGTGAACTCAAACTTTATCTGCATCCTATGGGTCTCCTTGTAACCTACTAAGGTTCACCCCAAAATGCAGTATGAGTAAAAATGCCACAAAGAAATCCACATAAAAAAAGCATGAATTGTGAATTTCCCTCCTCAGGAAAAAAGCAAACAAACAAATGAAACAACCAAGCAACAACAAGAAGAAGAAAATACCACAGTAAAAACATTCTGCTTAGCTTTTATTAGAATTGAAAGAGATTCAAAACAATTAAGCAGTGTTCTACAAGTGGCCAAGCAGTCTTTGCGAAGTAATGAGTTCCACAGATTTCAGCTTGTAAAAGGTGCTGGGAAACATGTAGTCTTAGGCCCGTGTTTTATGGTGAATGCCCTTTTCTTCTGAGAATAAATTAAAAACTAACAAAAAAAGCAAGTAAGGAACACAAACCATTCCTTGAGGCCAAAAAGTAGTCAACTACCTGATAAATCAACATAAAAAACTTACAGATTTTTAAAACTGTTTCCTGAAAGTGTAGTTTTTGCAATTTTATATGTCTGTAAAGAATCGTGTTACTATAAAAGTTGCTTTGTTTCCTTTCTTTTATTTTAATAACAAAAACAAACAAACAAACAAAAAAAACCCCAAAAAATAGAGAAAGAGGGGGAAGAAACCTTTAAACTAGTGGCATTTATTTTCTATATCCATGTAATTTTAACTGCCATGTTGACCAACTCAGCCTAACCAAAACCCCTTCTTTCCACAGGAAACAGGGTGTACAGAAAGGCACTTGGGTTCTCTCCAGACAGCATGGAAAACACTGACGGTCAATACTATGAAATATATAACAGATAATTATGAGCTGAGTGTCCAGATTATAATCAGTTTGACAAATGTCCACAAGTGTCTTCGGTCTATTTTATATTTTCACTAAGACAAGGCAATCATACAACCAGACAATTCCATCAGGGAAGCTTGTTAGCTGCTTAGTCTGTTAAACCCTGGTTGCCATAGCATCTAGAGTTGAAAAAGCTGCAGATTGGCATGAAAAAGCATGTCGACAATTGCCCTGTCACAGCATGCAAGCCAGGTCTGCTCAAAGGCAGCACACTACAAGTTTTCTTTCCCAGTTTGCACTACCCCATGCTGTTTAATAATATCCATTTACTGGTATTGGGATTGATCTAGTGCAGTGTAAAATCCGCATCTACTGAGATTTTGCTTTTTCACGTGGGGGAGATTCTTTAACAAATAACCACAGAACAATTAATTTATAAAGGAAGTATTGTAAAAATTGTAGGAGGCATATCTGATTTAATAGAGAAACAATCTAAACTCTTAATGATCAGATCTTTAGCAAGCTAACAGTTCGACAAATTTAAAAAAAAAAATAAGTGCATTGTTCAGAGGTTTTCAAGGAATTTTGTTGCTGGTAGGGAGTTTCATCAAACATCATAATATACTACTTTGCATTTGGGTTTTTTGCTATCAAAAAACTCTTAACATTTATTATGGCTATACTTTCTTTTAATTATATGCTTTCTATAATTAGATAAATTATATATGCCAAAATTAACATGAATTCCATTCATAAACAGCATATCATAGTCCAATAGGAATAAGTGTAAGCAACTGAATAACAGTGGAATTTTTTTTCAGAATAAAATTATTGTGCAATTTTAATTTAAATAGCAAAGATTATTAGTAACTTCAAAGAACCTGCCCCTTGAAAAAGGATATTTTGGTAAGAAGTTCACTTTTACTCTTGAATATGGATCATTACTTAATAAAAAAGTTCATTATTCATCTTCATCAATCTGTTGGAGTAACAAAAATTTTTTTAAAAATACCACATAACTAGTGGGCTTTACACTAGTGCTTCCTCTCAAAAGTTTACACTTGGTTTATTCACTTTCCCTTCCATTATTGCCTTCTAATCTGTTCTGTCACTTCATTTTACTTTTCCTTCAATGCCACAACTGAAGAAAATCTCGAAAACTACAAACCCAAGAGCACAATTAAAATGGCAAACCCAAGAGGATTCTGACATGGATCTTTTCCCACATTTTCCAGTAGTTTTTTTTTTTCACTTTTTAATCTATCAGTATCATGCAGACATATTTTACTACAACTCTCGCTATCAGTTATTTCATCCTATTCATTACAGATCTAGATGAAGAGTTAGAGAAAAACACAGGAGAAGTTATATCTTTCAGTAAAATTATCAGTCTATTACACTGTTCATTAGAAGTAAATCTTTTCAAAGGTAAGTTTCTAATTCATGTTTATGATCCCAATGACGGAAAACATCACTAAGACTTTTTAAAACATTTTAGTTGAAATTTTACTTTAAACTGCCATGTGAATTGTGGACGTTAAATCTCTTCAGTTAATAAGATATTTTATCTTAATTTTCTCTTGCCTTATCTATTTAATATCTGTCATATTTGCATTTTCTTTTAATTTTCTTCATCCTTGTACTGCGTTTGCAACTTGAAATAAAAATATGAAATGTGACTGGATTTTTGCACAAGTTGAGTTCAGAGAAGATTATTTTTTCTTTGAAATCTCTTTGTGTGTATTTATAGTTCTTGCTTTTTTAATATTGAGAATATTTCTATCTATATTTTACTGGGAATTTTTAAGCATCTTAAAATACTGCTGAATCTATAACTCCCCAGATGACACCACAGGTTACAAGATGCTATCATCCAGAAAAATTAGTTGTAGCTTATTTGTTTTTTGACTAATTAAATACTATTTATTAAAGCAATTATGCATTTACCTGCCTCAAACCAAAACAAAAATCTTTTTTGGTGCAGAACCTCTTAGAAAAACAGCAGATTTCTTAAGACTGGATAAAGGATAAAATTATCAGCTAAATAAAGACAGTCCATCATATAAATAAATCAGCAGCAGAATGCAGCTTAGCACACAGATAAAGTTTCTGGCACTTCATGTTCTCCTTGTGATGTTTCTCCTAATTAAAATAAAGAATTTCAGTATTATGTTTCAAGTATAAAACCATGGATCTTCTGGAAATTCTCAAAAGAAAGGTGGCATGCATCTGTGAGGAGCAGCGTTATCACATTAGCGTTCAGAAGTAAGGCCCAAGTATTTTCTTCTGCTGATTTTTGAGTGAGCCTATGAGCATGCATAATTCTGGATAAACAGAGGAGGGCACAGCGAGAGGAAGCGTGAATGCAGCTGTGCTTTCCTGGTGACTCAGTGGACCCTCTGAGGAGTGCTGGAGGGACGTGGTCGGAGCAGTTGGCAGCGCGGGGACACTGCTGCCCCTCCCAGCCCCGCGAGCCTCTGCCCTCGCTGTGCCACCACGGCAGTGCCCCAGCACCTCCAGGGCAGGAGCACTGAAAGGCTCCAGGCTGTCAGGAAAATCAAGGAGTAGGTCAGCAATGTTCCTTCACCAGAGTGAACATTTTCTGCACATCCTCAAGCTGTGTGAGAAAGAGGAATAATCTCCTTTGCTCCCTGAATTTCCTTTCTTAGGAGGGAATGAGGCCATCTCTGGGCCATCTCCTTACACCAGCCTTTGAAACCCCCTGAACTGGGCACATGCTGATACGCAAAAGCTCGAGTCAGAGTTGTTATGTTCTGTCTGTTTGCAACTAAAATTCTTCTCTGACATCTCTGTTCCTATCAATGGTGATAATTTTAGCCTAGCGCTTCGAGTTCATTATACATAATCTATTGTATATGGCTACTGGTTAGTAAACCTATGCCACACAGGGTCACACTGTGCTGTGGAGGCACTGCAGTGTGTAGTAGAGAGGAAACCTGTCCTGTGCATAAGTTAGAAGTGTCTGCAAATTTGAAGTCTCTGGACCCACTCAGGGCCCTTGCTTTATTCTGTACTGGTGTTTGCCTATTACACCCAAGGCTGTTTTCCTCCTTCCATGTCAATTTCTTGAATACTTCTTCCATGCTTTTAAATGTAAACAAGAATTTAATGTGCAAAAAACCCCATTTGCCTATTTTTAGTCTAAATCTTCTCTATTAAAAAGAGACAGATTCTCACTTTGTTAAACAATATACAATTTACACCAAATATTTTCATTCTTATTAGGAAACTTGTTTAGAAACAGGCTCATACCTTTTTGTCTTCTAATTAAAGCAAAAGGAAGATTAAAATAGAAACTATCACACTTGAACTTCACTGACAGAAAAGAGTGGTTTAAAATAACAGTAAATACAGAGCTTTTACAGTAGATGTGAATGATACGGCAAGTTAAAGAGTTCTTTAAAACTCCCACTACAAATTTTCTCATAAAATAGATTTTCTTTTTCTTAAATCTAAACCTTTTCTACAGTTACTGTGAAGACAAATAGCAAAGTAAAATTTGAATAAAAGGACTGTTCCTACCGAGCAAAAAAAAGGATTGCTCTGTAGTGGCTTATATTTTTCCTGTTACATTTTGCCTTATTGTAAAATTTTCTTCAGCTGGCTGAAAGGACATTAACTGCTAGATAGGCATCACACTGATGTCTCCATGCTGTAGCTTACAACCGTGAATTTGCTACGATCTGTTTAATCATCAGTGTATTGATTTTCCTCAGCTTTCCTTCATTTTAGCCCCATAGCAGGCTTCTGTAATTTCCTTTGGACAAAGTGTAACCAAACTGTGCTAAGTGATGTTGATTTGCAGGCAAAAGTAAAGGGGTAAATATAAATTAACAAGCTATAAACATTTTACAAGTGGCAAGTCAATAAAAACAGTGTCTGCAGTTCTTTAAAAAAATGATTTGAAGCAGATTGTTAACAAAGGTGTCCAAAGAAACTGACATGAGTCTGAGAATAATTTTTGCGCTTTGTGATTAAGAATTGATCAGTCTAAAAGCCTCTGATGCAACTGAATCACCCATAAGCTGCTGGACTGAAAAGGCTCAGCAGGGGCTGGTATTTGTTTGTTAAACTCCCATGATTCCAAGTAGATAATTGGTCTGTGAAGTTCATGACAGAATCTGAATTTGCTTTCTTGCTTCCCAGCTGGCTGAGCACTGGTTTATAGACTTCTGTGTACAAATTTAGCCAGCAGCAAACCTCACATCTTTAATGTAAAAGGTGTTTTGTTGTGTTTTTCAGGTGCTGAGTGGAAGGCCCACACTCCAGAAGCTCATTAAAAGGGCCAAGTTACAGTACAGGTTTATTTCTGTCACAGCGTTTCAAAAAACAGTGACAAGGATTAATATGTTTCTTTGGTACTGGAAAAAGCCTGATATGATCCCTTGTGAATTTGATCATCTGTTTTGTTGCCTGTATACGATTCAATCTCCTATTATATCCTGAAGTTACAGCTGTAAACCGGGGCTGATAAGAATTCAGAAAACACTGCCAGAGCCTGCAGAGAACTAATTGTTTTATTAAGCAGCATCTTGTTTATTTGCAATGTATTTCATACGTCATTCAGAGAACAAACTCTTCTTTAAAATAATAAAGCATGATAAATCTGCTGTACATTATCTGTGACAGGCACTATATTGTATAAATATGTACAAGTAATGGAGTTTAAAAATCTCTCAAACTGTTACTTCTTTTCTGTTGTTGCTTATGAATAGCTATTTTTGAACATTCATGGAATTCCTTCCAAGGCTTTTCATAATTCTGACAGTAAGCTCAGATCTACAGATTGCCTAAAAATTCATCTCCATCTGAAGATAGAGCCTGACAGTGTAATGGTGTGCTCTGGCCTGATCTGGGGAAAGCATCCCTAGGCAAGTGCTCAAGAGGTTCACCACGGGCTCCTCCTCCAGGAGCGCAGGTAGCCCCATGTCCAGGAAGTGCTCTGTGGACAGTGCACTCTCCTGAGCGATGGGCAACAGATGGGGACACAAGATCACTTCTGACAGAGAAGAACAGTCATGTCAGAGCTCCTCAGGAGCCCCGAGCCAACACACCTGAGAGTAACGATGGCCTTAGCGTTGCCTCTGCTACCTTTGTGATCAGATCCGGACGTTGCAAAGAATTACAGGACGCTATCTCAGATCACAAGCTAGAACAGATGGGCTTCGCTGCATATTTATGAACTACCAGTATAATGGGATCATTTCTGGGAGCAAGAGGGAGAAGGCTGAAGGTCCACTTTCATTTACTGAGATTTAGGTAGGGAACAAATAATGCTGTCCTTTAAAGAAAGCTTGCTTCGTGTTCAACCCCAAAGCAGAGCTCGCTGTCTTCCTCACTCACATGTAGTAAAAATCCTTCATGTGGTTTGTTCCACTGGTTTCATGGGAATATTCTCAAGAAAAAACACTTCATCATTGATACTGTGGGTGGAGTTTTGATTATTTCTCTTATTGCTGTGATTCATTATCATGTGTGTGAAAATATGTTTCAATATACCATAATTCAAAGCCCACACCCTTAGAAGGCTTTAAGGACTTAACATGATCAAAGAAATAGATAGAAAAGATGTGTATTTTACTCTATATGTCAGAAATTAGACAATAAACCTACATTTTTCTTAGGAGTAGTTCTTATTCCTAATTTCTAAGGTGCCACACCAGCATTTTAACCAGCCATTTATTGTATATGATTGTCTGTACACAGCTAAACAGACCCTTGTTTGCAGCTGGCAATTTATTGCCCTTCTGCATTACAACAAAGAAACACAAAATGGTAGCCAAAGAGAAAACTGCCAGTCAAAACACTCTTGCTCTCTTATTCACACTGTTGCTTTCTACCTCCACACTCCATTTTTCTCTAACAACAAATTTAACTTATGAATGAGAAAGGTTAAAGAAAAAATATTTAGTTGCCAAAAACATGGCAAAAGTATTATAAAAAGATCTGTTACTGTTAAACACTGTATGTCCTTAGAAAAATGCTAGGAACCACAAGAGTTACACTTTTATCTAAGAGGTAGCATATGTGCCATATAATACATATGTTGCAATCACAGCAACTTATTTTGCATGAACAGCAGCAAACTCTGAAAAAAAATTGTCCAGTGCTCAAATGAAAGCTGTCATCATGTCTTCATTTTAAATATGTATTCAGAGGAAAAGCATTTTTGTATATTTTTTCTGAAGGTTGGGTTTGGGGTTTTTTGGACGACTACTTATTTGCATAAAAAGAGAAGGACCTTTATATTTTTCTATTATAGCTTGTTTTGAAGAGTGCCATAATGTTAACATTTTAATGCATATATAAAAGCTGGGTTAAAATCATCATTCTTCTTCACATAATCTTATTTCTTTCTTCCAGTCATCACTTAAAATGAGGGTCTGTGTCTACATCATAAGCGATACTAAACGTGTATTCCCTTTAAATATTTTTTATCCAGTGATTAGCAATTTGTACAACCCCTTCATCTACAGAAAGGAAATCTAAAAATGTCCTGGAAGATTCTGGTAATTATAAGTTCTGTAGCTAAATCCTGAGTATTAAGTATTCAGCGCTCCCTATTCTGCATGACGGTTAACTGTCCATTTGTGCCATAATAAAGCAGTTTCAACCCTGTCCTCACATAATTTGACCACTCTCTTCGTTGTGGCTCTATTTTACTAGCACTGTACTTTCATATAGCAAAGCAAATATCTCTGTCCAAGATTTCTGTCCCTTTTGATATTGGACCAATAACTCTCCCAGGCCATTCCTCAAAAACAGGGATGGTCTTACATTAAGTGGAAAACTAGAATAGTAGACAGGGCAACCTTTCTCCAGAAGGCACCGTAGTGGAAAGCCATCCATAGATCCTGAAATCTAGATCACTGTTTCCATACATAAAAACAGGAATTAATTTCAAAAACTTACAACACATTAAAACCAGACAGATTTCTCTCCATATTCCTTCTATTAGAACACTGTATCCGGAGCCTTTATGCTGCCAGCAATGATGGCAGATAGCCCAGCTACCAGCCTTTGCAGGTTACATTTGCTTCAGACCTCAGACAAGAATGATTGATATCGGCTTTTCAGGGAGGTCTTCCTCTCCAAAAAGCATAATGGCTGTGATCATAGAGTTTTAAGATTTGATTTATTAAACAGCATTTTGATTCAAGTTTGTGTACTATAAAAATTGAGCACAAATAAAACTAGCAAAGACAAAGTGCATCTCTAAGCATTAATTTTATGCAATATTCTTATAAAGTAACACCAAATTATCCTGAACTAGAGGACAAATGTTTTTTCCTAACTAGACATGTTGCTACACTTTTAAATATATCACTACTCACTCAGTCTTCGCACTCTGAGTCCAATGATCTAGATCCTCAAAAGGCATGGGGGGTACTTGACTTCAAAAAACTGTGCCCTAAATTCCTGTGATCTCCAATAGGCAGTGTCTTAATAACAAACTGATAGCTCATAATAAGTTTTGCGTTTTAATTCAAAAGCTAATTTTCCCACCAAGCACTCTTATGCAGAAAAGAAAATTAATCCCTCTCCTGCCCAGACTTCAGGACAAAATAAAGGCACTAAGCATAGCCACCTTACTATATTTGAAGGAAATATATAAGAAAATAGGTATTTTATAATTCTTTTCTTAGGATTGCATTCCTGGGTATGATACTTCACAAAGAAAGACCTTTCAATTTCCTGGAGGACAAAACGAAAACAAGCACACAAACAAATAAAAAAAATCAGAAAACTTTTTTCAAAGGAACTTTCCAAATCCTTCCCCTCACAAAAAATAAGCAATGACAATAACAACCACCAAAAAAAACCCAACAAATTGGACATCTTATTAGAGACTTTGAAGGTAAACACACATTGACTTCTGAGAAAGCTACCAGACACTGTGACTTCATTTACTTTTTCTTCTGGCTGTTTACCCATGCTGCCTTCACAGTCACCACAGTCTCAATGACACACAGAAGCATAGAGCCAGGATAGTGACGGGGGAAAGTACTCTGTGGCACGAGGCCTCACTCCTTGATCCTTTAAAGCTCTTGAAAGCACAAGCATTACGAAAGTGTTGGCAAAGTGCTAGCGAAGTGTTGGGAGAGCTCACCAGAGGGGCAAGCAGATGAAGGGTCCTCCACTGACAGGCTACACAGCTGCTCTTTAGCCACATCTTTGTGTGTGAAATACAATCTCCAGAGCTTTCACAGAGCCTAGCTGCTAAACCTACCTATTCAAACCGGGCAGTGGAGTGAGACTGAGGTTTTATTCAGTGCTTAAATATGAAAATGACTGCAATATGCATCATGGACAAGGACTTGGAGAACAGTAACTCCAATAGATCTGAGTATTTGCACACATACACGTTCTATTCAAAGCATCTGTATGCTATAGAGTGTTATCAGAAGACTAATATATCCCAATCAGACAGGATTTATTTATAGAGAACGCTCTTTTCGCAGTGTTAGATGCCTCATTAACTTGATTCAGCTTGCACACAGCAAAAATATTCCCTCCCTCTTCAGATTTTTGATATGGAATTATAATTTCTTGTTTCATTTGTTAAAATCCTTTTGCTACGAGGACATTTCAGAAATGCTTTATTGCACATGACTTTTTAAAATGCCGAAGTATTCATTTTGACCAAAAGGCTCTCCTTTTGATGATTTCCTCTTAAGAGAGATACAGAGGATTGTCCTATTTCTTCTTTTCATTTGCCTCTTCCAGAAACCATTAATAGCCAACATTTGATCCTCCTACACAAAAGTTCATGATAGCAAAGTTGGAAGAGTGGGTTATACATCGTGCTATGAACTGATTATGACTTTGGTATGTCACTGCTACTGTCACTACAGAGCTGAGAGAAATTGTACTGTAAGAATTTCATCTAAATGTAAGTACAGTCTTATTCTAGAAGATTTAGGGAATATATGAGCTTAGGAAAATTGGGAATTTTAAACCCAGCATTTCAAGTTAGTGTGGAGATTTACAGGAGGTAAAGATCAGAACCTGTCCAGGAGAAGCGGGCAGAAGAGTATAACTATTTTTTGGTAGTTTAATATTTTTACCCTGGTTCCATAAAGAAAGCTCCAAGATCCCTTACTTCCCTGGTTTCAGCTCCACAGACTGCTTTCATTTCTGATTATAATTAAAGACAGAGCAAGAGGAACACATGCAAAAAAATATATGAACATAGAAATGTATTGAAATTGGTGAATTTGAATCATAAGCTTACCCAGCAGACAGGGTCTCTGTCATTATTAGAATACAACAGGGTTTAGGAGCTGGGCATGCTATTTTCAAGAAATGAATAAGCAACACATTCCTTAGTAGCTGCAGTTCATTTGCAGTTTGATTTTAAACTACTGGTATCAATTTTCTTCAGTGGATTACTTATCAAACTCTTCTATCTTAAAATCTTTCAGATCAATTCAACCTCCTTTTTTAATATCTCTTACAAGAAAAACTATGTTTACACATGTTCTAATCATTCCAATGGGAAGCCCCATCCTCTATTCCAAACCATTTTATATTTTCAATATCTGAATATGGAAAATTCTCTTTTAAGATTGGATAATTGAGTTTCTTTTTGAGCACCATATGGGAAGGTGAGATGAAAATAATTCTTTCCATCAGCAGTAGGTTTGTTGCAATGCTGCTTAACGGAAGATTCCATTCTCAAAGAATCTGCACAAAACAGCCTTCATTTTTCAAAACATGCTAAACATTAAGTCAGTTTTAGAGTCAAGAGCAATCTGAAGACCAGTTGTGTAAAAAAACCACAGAATTGCTGAATGCTGTGATTTTGTTGCAAACAGTCAAGATAATTTGGTGTTTTATTAGAAACAAGAATGAAAGTTATGAATCTAATTAAATCTTATTGATTTTTTTTAAAATTCACTTCTATGTACTATGAAAATAGTTGGGTGAAAGATCTTGAAAATTAGGCTTGAATCAATGTGAGCAAAAAGAACCATAAATATCTCTACCTCTAATTCTATGTCTGGCCCTGACTCTATTATTACCTTTCTCTCTAGTTATGTCTCCATTCTTTCTCACTCTGTTCAGGTATGTCTCAGTTTTTAAGGCAATCTCATGATTTATGCACCCACTGCATAGCTCTTGAATACTTCAAATATTTGCATAATATTTCTGAATCCAAAGGACTTTGAAACACAAAAATTTATTACAGAGTAATGAGTTATCAGATGTGCTCTGCTCTGTGGCAAAGATTGTCTGAGAAATACCACAGCATACATGATAAAGATCATGAAGTACTTTGAATTAACTTCACAGTAAGCATAAAGGCTCAAACATTTAACCTGGAGCAGCTGATGCATGATAAATCAATCATTATGCTAATTGTATTGCAAAATTACTTCCGCTCAAGCGTCTTAAGTTAAAGAAAGTTACATGAACACTACAAGTACTGTTAAGAATCATTTGTGCTAGAAAGGAAAATTATTTGCAGTATGCTATCCATCAACTTTCTTGGTGCCACATAATCCAGGGGTGAAAGGGACTTCTAAGCCTTTACATAGACTGGTATGACACAGAATGGTCAGGCCAAAGACCAACTTCTTTCTAAGCAATATGAAAGTGTTTGAGATGTCTCTTTTAGCCGAGCACGTGTGTTTGATTTCTGTCTCTAAGAATGCTTTTTTCATATTTTGGCAATACATCCATACTACATTTCTGCCTGTATTTTCTTCCTTGGTGCGTTAATGCTGATGAGTCTGTGCAATTTCCTCCGTGATGAACAAACCTGCCATTAAAAACACTGTTTAACCTAAAACACATAACAAGCATAAAAACAGCAGCAGTTCATAAATGAGCCTGAGTTTCCATGGAGGTACTATAGATCTTATTTGTGTCTTAATTAGCTTCTCTACTCTTTAAAAGTGCTTTCTGGCTAATCTGATGGTCTACTCTACTGAGAGTACAGACTGGCTTTATAAGCATGAATTCCTCTTTCTTCCTGTATATTATGACTGCACTGATCAGGATGATGAAAAAACAGAATCTGCAGTCTGCTGATACAGCCCTCATGCAAATGAAATCTGATGGAAGGTGATAATAATAGTAATAGCAGTAATATAGAGACATATTAGAATGAAATCCTTTATTTCTCCAAACTGTTAGATTTAGAGACACTAATAGTATTTTTGTCTCTAATAGCTCCCTAACTAATCTTAATTAAAATCTTAGCAGTTAGTTATACAAGATGGCTGCAATCAGCTGTTTAAATTCATAAAAGAGGTTATATAAATTAATCACTAAGTCTGTCTACTAGCGTAAAGTTGTATTAAAATCTGTATTATTTCCACATAAAGGCCAGCTACAAAGGACGGGGGTGAGTTTCAAAAGCCCGAGTGAAATTTTCCTTTTGTCCTCTACTTTCATCTGTTTGCCTCCTCAACAAATTATTCCAATGACATAAGAGCCTCTGAGTCATATTTTCCGTTATCTTCTTGTACCCATATATACCTTTTTTCATGTCTCACTAGAATTTTATTCAGCATGGTCAACCTTTCCAAAGGATCACCAGCAAGACTGTTAGTTTTCACAAGGGTACTTGGGATCCATCTGATACCTGTTCAGCTCTGATATAAGGGAAGGGTCCACTAGGTTTCTAACAAAAGAATTCTATACACGTGCTCTTTAAATACTGGTCAAGCTCCTCCAAAGAACTCCAATTATCCTCAGTTTACAAATAATGTTTTCTCATTTCTCTCTTGATTTTGATTAATTTCCTTTTTATCCTGTCTCATCTTCAGATTCTAATGTTTTATCTTGCCATGTATGGTCAGATTTTGCAGTAGTTTTATTAGCAGTCTAAAATGCCTTATGTCCTTATATATGCTCTCCTTGTGACTTCACTTCAGAATAGATTCAGATAATTTTCATCGAAATGTGTATCTCCTTGTCTTCTCTGGAGCAATGACATATCATTCTGTAGTGCACCAAAGTAACTACTGGAGGTCAGCTATCTCTGTTTTGAGCACCATTAGAATTCTAAGTAGCATCAAAGGTAGGGTCCTTTTTAAGTGTGCTAGGCTACAGTGAAATTATTCCTCCTTCCTCTAGTGCATCCTAAAGCAGTAAATAAGTGCCCAGAGCTTGGACAACATGCACCAGAGGCACTCAAAAAACAATGTGGGAGTTCAGATAGACAGACAGATAAATGGACCTCAAAGAATCTTGTGTTGATGTGGTGGTATTCATGAGCTGAAAGAGCAGCCCCCACACAGCCTGAAGTGAGTCAGGCTGATTATAAAATGCAAGAGATGCAGCCTCCCACATCTGACTCTAAATTCCCATTTGCTCTGCTAAGAAAATTTCTTCATTTGATCAAATTCATTTAAAGACTGTTAAACATTTCTGTGGTCAGTGTGAGACAGAGCAAAGTATGCTCAAGCCTTCAGACAATACTGCTTACCAGATTGGGTTGGAAAAGATTTTTTGAGCCATCAGAGTGCAAATTAATTTTAAAAGAAGGACATGAATCAACGTGTCTAAGCAGCAGAAGCAGACAAGTGGGCCAGAAAAACTCTATGAGGAAAAACTGCAAAGCATTATTTGTGTAGAAAACCTGGGAAGAAGAATGTTTCAAGGGCACTTGGATGTGGAAAGGTAAAGAATTGCTCACATCTGGAGGAAACAAAACAGAAACCTTGGAATGCTCTGATTCACGACCTAAGCGGAAATATCATTTACATGAATGGCTTCCCTATGTGTTTTGTCATGTTGCCATTAACAGTTTTCAGTAGCCATTCTCCAAACTGGAAAAAATTAGTTCATTTCAAGATTAATTAAATGCAGGCTGAACAGCAAGATTAAATCAGGCTGTACTTCAAGGAACTGTGTTAGAGAGCAAAAGTACTTCACCCCTTTGCATAGATGAGAGTGAAAGGACATCACAGACATAACGCCAGAAGATCTGAAGTACTAGTGAAGCAAAAACAACATAATCTTTTGATTACTTTCCACCCCCCAGGTCCAGCTTAATGACTTCTGAGTAGTATGTGTTTAGAACTGTGTTTAAGACATCACAGTCATGTTCTACTGCCATGTGCACTCTTCCTTCACAGTGACTCTCACTGCTTCACGTGTAGTCATTCTTACCTACATGCATTCAGGGACAGCAATTTAGAGAAAATGTACTATTAAGGGTCGTATAGTATTAAAGGCAGCAATGGCTGAAAAAGTAACTGGCAAAAATGAGATATACTTAGAGAGATAAACTTCTGTAGCTCTTAGTCAAATCTTATTTCAGATTCTGTTTTTTTCTCATTTCCATTTAATTATGATTTTGGATTGTATCCCTCTAAATCTCTACTTCATTATTACCACAGCATATCTGGGCTTTTCTGAATGGCTCTAATTGGCATCCTTGCTGGTAGTCTCAACAAAGAGGCCAAAGACTGAATGTGCATGGAGACTGAATTGTCACCTTCTTTGAAACTGTCCTTCTTAAACACGGTGGAGACATGCTGGAGAAGCAGGGTCTGTGACCACTGGTGATGCCAAAATGCTAACTGAAAGCAGGATGGAGCTCTTTCTGTTAGCAGACTACCAGCCAGCCAGCAGCCAAACTCCATTCCATGGGCCCTTGCACACAGCAGTTTGCAGGACCAGAGAGCAGATGAACAGTGGACCTCACCCTTAGAGGCCAGTGAATCTTGTCATTTTCAAAAACCGTAAAATGCAAGCATACAATTAAAATATAAATGTCCAAATACCTGCTACTTTCAGCTTTTGCTGCAGCACAAATTGGATGAAGTCCCATTCATATTGAAATGTAAATGCAAAACATAAATTTAAAATGTTAAAAAAAAAAAAGGATGGCTTGGAAAAAGATAACGCTTTTCCTCTGTGTAGAAGATAATGATACAATATTCAAGTTTTCCACTCTAAAGGTAATATTTTTTGTCTAAGTCAACATACTTTACCATTTTTAAACTTTTCTCATCATATTTTTGACAGCAGGTTTTCCAATTTTGACAGCTTTTAAAAAGTAATTTTAACAGACGAGTGATTTCTCCTCTCAGCAAAGTCAGATTATGTGAAATGTCAATGTAAAAACTATATACTGTGACACATAATCATTTTTCATTGAATTTACTTATTAATTTTACTTGCTATTGCTAATAAAATGTAAGTGCTTAGCTAATTGTATTGCTTATTTAAATTTTTTTAAGGAATGTATTTTAAAATTGCACTTTTTTCCTGACTGCAAAATTTCTGAGGCAGCTATAATTTGTCACCCTTCCAAATTATTTAAAGAAGAAGAATTACTATCACAATTTATATTCCCAGTTGAGCGGCCAAAGAATGAATCAGCAGGGAGAGGTTAAACCAGCCTTTCATCTGTAAGGGTGGGCTACTTGATTTAAAGTTTGGAGCATATCTGCAGAATTTTGCAGGGAATTTAGTTTAGAAATGCTGCATGTAGTTCATAGAAATCTGCAGATCATTGGTACCTATGCTATCACTTGAGTGCCTTCAGTAAGTGTGAACTCAGCAAAGAGGGGGGGAAATGACAAAGGGGATGTACAGTTCAAAGTTTGCACTTCTGTATCAAACTCAGTTCAGGTGAGACATAAATGAGTTGGACCAATTCCTACCTCTGAAGGATTACAGTTCTACATAGAAGTTTTTTTTATTTCCATGCAATTAGTTTTATTTGTAATTTTCTACACCAGAAATCCAAAGGTATTATCTATTTCTACTCTGTAAGTCTAAAAAACATCAAACTCACTCTCTCAAGATCAGTACCACAGGTACTATAGGTACTGTGGGTCTTCAAAACCTTTGGGGAGTAAGTCACAGTCATGGGTTCACTGCACTTTCACACAGCTGTAACAAAAACTGGAAGGCAATCCCAGCATAAATAACTTTCTTTATTTGTCCCACTTCATCCAGGAAAATACTTTAGTGCCTAAGAGAAAGTAGACATAGACAAGAGCAAATTTATAAGAAATAAAGATTTTCTCTCTTTATTAACCTTAAACCATCAACTAATCTTACAAAGTGAGGATTATGTCTCACAGGAAGAAAAAGGCTCAGTGTCACTCTCTGTATTTAAAGTATTTCTATATCAGCTCAAATTAAGTGTCATTACAATCTATTTTGTATTCCATTTTGATCCATACACTTCATATGTCACTGGGCCAAAAGTATGCTTGTGTTTGAAACTGCTGACAAACTTACCATGATGTAGGCTGCTCCTTCACAGCATTAATATAAAACAGTTCTAAATCGAGCAATGTTCAATTATCCCTGAAAGTACAGATGACTTAGTTCTTCGTTAACTTCATTGTTTTCCAGTAGAAGTGAAATGTGCTGTATGCAAATTAAATAATACCAAGTGTCAGCACTTAAAAGAAATGCTCATTTAGCTTCAGAAGAGGTTTTTGTTGCAAATTTTGTTCATTTATTTTATAAGAAATTGTGTTTGTCTTAATTTGTTCCAAACACAATATGATTGTGAGACACAGTGCCTGCTGGCAAAGTTGGAATTGCTGTCAGCAGGAAATGGCAAACTAATAATAAATGGTGGTAAAATATTTATGTTATACTTTACTGGGAAAATGAATGCCGTTTTCTATTTCATTCCTGCTTGAGACAGTACACAATAACATAGTTGTTTTCAAAATAAGTAGATAGGATTCTAAACTCTGTGGTGGCTTATCTTGTAACCATCAGCTGAAAAAAAAAAATTATAAAAATAGACCCTTTTAGTAGCTCCAATTTAAGAAATTTTAACTGGGAGTACATAGTGCAGTAATTAGTAGCATCTCACATTCAATGTCATCGGACACTAGTCCGATAGATCAAACGCTTGTGTATGTGGCCTACTTACTTAGTTGCTCACTCATAATTTTCAATAACACTGCTGTTCTCATGCAGGGAGGGGTGGTCCAGAGCCACTAGATTACTCTGCAGGATGGTGATGTTCAAGTACAACACTGTGTTTATGTACTCCCCAAAGTGTATCAAAGCTCAGATCCACAGAAATAAAAGAAAAGTCAAACAAAACAAGCATTAGACTGCGTAAAATAAGGTATGGACAAGGCAAACAGGTGAGGCATTGTTTAGGTGGCTAAGGTAGATCAATATCTGTGCTTGCAAGCCAGGAATTCTGCCTGCTTTCCTCTGGCACTATGCAGATCATCTTACGGCCTGCAGACAGACTGTCGCCTAAACCCAATTGACAGACAACCTATTTCACCCTTGCAAAAATCATACCCATCTTCATTCTTGCGGCCCATGAGGGATAAATAAAAGCCCCCCATGTCCATGGCATGCTGAAGACTAGGCATAAGCATCATTTCAGCTAACTTTTTTTACTATTCTATTGCAGTAATTATGTGATGGAAGTAGCTAAGCTTTCTTTTTCTTCAGTTACCAACAGCACGTCTGCATATTTTGCCTAGGCTGGCTTATGAAAGCACACTGCAGTAGTCTTTCAGGATTTGAAAAAGATTCATACCACAGGTTGATACTGTTGCCCCTTCTCTTCAAATGATCTGTTTATTATCAGAGATGTTCTTTGATTTCAGACAGGCAGACATCAAGAAGCTCTGGCTGCTCATAATGATCACAAAGATCACTGAAAATACTTTCCCCTTCAAAAACATGTTTTCATTACAAAAAACTTAAATTAACATGTGGTCAATTTAAAGAACCACTGAACCCCTTCAGTAAAATCCTGAAGACCATGAAGTGCTTCATTTCCAGCACCAGAGGTTCCAATGGGAAAATCTGCCTGCAGGAGCTGGTAAGCTCAACTCATGCCAGCTTCAGTACTGGAGAGACCACTCTTGCAGCCTGTATCTTTTAGATATATACTTAGACACACAGTATCATAATTTGACATTGGGAAAGCAAGTGAGGATAAGTAGACCTTTTAAAACCCTTAGAGAAAACTTAATTCTTGCTTTTATTAAAGATGTTGGCACAGATACTCTTCAGGTACATTCTGTTCACTTTTTAAATTGAAAATCTCACACTTTTTCTCTCATCTCTGAACTGATTAGCTATTAAAATATAGTTACAATTTCAAAATAATGTCTATTTCCCTATTTTAAGGAGGTAAAATGTTCAGCTTTAATCTCCAGAGTGGAAAAGGTCACCTTTGTAGACTGATGACTATCATATCTCCAAGTAATGAGAACAAGTGTGCTTTTCCTCAGTGCAACAACCTTAGTTACTCTTATATTGCAACTATTTTCCTGCCTTACCTTTCTTTATGGTAGAGGAAATGTAATTTACTTGTCAGATTGAAATGTTTGATATAAATCTTTAGCCTTTCTTTCAGACAAGTATTTCTGTAACATTATATTACAAACAACTGGCATGTTTAATTAAACAACTGCTTTATTTTCAGCAGCAGAAGAAGGTATGATTATATTAATTGAATAGTAGGACCTATGACCAAATTTAAAGAAAACATTTTCAGCTCAACAAGGAGGTATGATTATCTTAATTTCAAAGCAAGACATGTGACTAGAATTGAAACAAAATGTTTGTCTCTGTCTTTAGAGTTATTAAAAAATATTTTCATTGAAAAACAAAGTGAATAAATGCAATTTTAAAAATATCTTTCCATAAAGACTCTTCTTTCAAATCACAAGCTGGTGAAAAAATTTAAATCAGTTAAAGTCCTAGAACAATTGATTTCTGTGATGACGTGTGTTTTAAATGAACCACAGTTTTAACATGTTTACTAGTACTTTTGAATTAAAATACTATGTTTCTACAAATGCATGATAGCAAATCTGCTGTATATTTATAAGGTAATTCTTGTAGCTAGACACAGAAGCAATGCTTAAGCTCACATGGCTTGTTCATATAAGAAGTCATTTAGTATAAGTGATTTTACCAGCGTGAGTAAGGAGCAAAATTTCACCTATCTTAAATAAAAAATATTGTTTTTAAAGTTTCAGTAATATCAACATTGCTGCTGGTTTTTATCCTGTTGTCTCAAAAATAGTTTCTGTTCTTTTCTACATGTCTACAATTAAAAAAAATGAATTTATCATGATTTCCTATGAAGAGAAAAATAAGTTACAAGGTGTTAATAGGAAAAGGGATGAGACACAAAAAATATTTTTTTTCAAATCATCTTTTATTTGTTTGAAATAGAGAAAAGCAAGATATACATCATTTAAATGCTTATGACCAAATGAAATTATCAGTGAAAATGGAGAAGCTGTTAAAGGAAACATATATTGAATTACAATCCTAATTACACATGTTTAGATATGTCTATTTAGGTAAATAGATGAAATATTTTTGATCCAGATGTGACAAATTCCATGCTGTCATTTACCTTGCAGAGATCATAGAATTTTTGCTTTTATCACATTCCCCGGAGTGCTTTTGTGTTTTCATTAAAAAGCAGTAGTTGAGAAAACATGTCAGATGCTAAGCACAAAATCCACAATGCAGCAACATGGAAAAAAATGTAACAACTTTTTGGAAAAAAAGTCTTTATGTCAACCTACATACAATCTTAAATGGCTTGTCAATGAATGTTAATTAGCTTTAAAGTTACACCATGACATGACTTCATGTGCGAAAGAAAATGCTTGCTTATTTGGCTGGTGTATGACCAAAGACAAAACTTAACAGATACAGTTTTGACAAATAACTGTATCTAAATTGTATTGGTATTTGAGATGGTTTATGATAATTAGAGATTAAGCCAAGGGTTAAGTAATGTCCACTGGCAAGTTGTGATCATTAAAGATGTGATTTTTTTTTCTTAACAACTGACTTAAAATGAAGCTTATGCTGAAGTGCAGAAATGTCACTGTCTGAGACTGGAGTATTTCTCTTCTTTCACAAAATCTTTGTATTTTGTTCCTACCGTAGCTAATGAGACTCCACGGGGATTTAAGTTGAGGATATCATACCAGTTCTGTGTATCATTATCCAAAATATATATAACAGTTTGCAGGATGCTCATTAAGAATATTTCCAATCACAATTAAGTTGAACAGGAACATTGCTCAAGTAACCTAAAAACTTCAATAAGCATCAAGAGTATTATGTTCCTTTATCAAATGTGGACAGTAGGCTAGTTAATTCTGATTTATTTACATTTATACAAGCAAGTGCAATATAAAAGGACAAGTCTTCTCACCCTCTCACACAGAAATTGCTGAGATGTAAGTGGAATTATTCATGAAGAAAATTAATGAAGTTTAGTGCAAGATTTTGAATTGTTAATTTACTTGGGAGGAAAAATGTATATGGGTTAACAAAGATGAATTTTTCATTTTCCTGATAATAGATGATTTCCTTAGAGTCTTCCATGACATATCTCATCAAGATTCATCATTCTTCAAAGGATATAAAGAAATCAAAAGCAACTATTCACATTTGCTAGTGTCTGCTGTGAAGTTTGTTGAAGAGAAAGGCAAGCAGACTTTATTACTGTGTTTCTGTACAGATCTGAGCAGACACCCAGGATTAAACAGATAAATGAAAACAACTAGCTTGCAGGGGATTGAAAAAACAACAAAACTTACAGCCAGACTCTTCATGGTAGACTTGTGATACTGCAATATATCTTTCTAGTTAGAAATTTCTTCCATTAAATCTGTAAAATGCTTTGCTGATTCCAGCAATACTTTTAACTAATGACTCTACTTCTACTGCCATAATTTCCATGCCTTTATTCACCCCTCCTTTCTTCAACCCAAATAAACCAATATATGTCATTCCAAATGTTAGTTTTCATCTGAGCAAGTGTCCTTTCCAAGAAACATGACAATTCTGTATCTGTTGCAACCTGTACTCTACAATCCAATAACTTTGTTCTATTAAAATAGATCTAGATAATGAGGATGGACATAATATCTGGTAATCTGCAGCACTCATGAATCTGACAACTCCACTTTTCAAGTCCCTGTGCTGATTCATTCTGTGTCTGAAGAGCAAGCTGGCAAATAGTTGTGTAAAAGTAGAATGCCTTCTTAACCCTCCTAAATACTGAATGACTGTGGAATTGGATCTTTGGCATGACATTATAACTTCAGCTTTTATCTTGGACTTAATGATCATTTTTCTGCTTGGGTTCTAATGTTTTATGCTATCTGTTAGAAATATTGATGTCTAAAACAAAATCTGATAGTTCTGAAATTACAACAATTGCATATAAGGAATGTTTCATTAGTTCAAGATTCCATTCATATTAGTAGAGCATGCTCTCCTAAAGGTAGAGATTGTCTCTGATTTCTAATTGTGAAGAGGGTAAGATGCTTTCTACTGGAATAAATAAGGGTTCCTTTTTACAGGTCAGTATTTTTGTTTACTTAACACAAACTTCCATTGCCAAATAATGGCTTATTTTAGAAAGAAGGGATTTCCAAATAATTTGTTACTCCTACATTAGCCATTTTCTGTGTCCCACACTTACAGCTAAGCAAATAGAAAACTATCTGTAAACACTCTGCTCTGGTTTCCGACAGTAATTATGTCTATAGCAATCCTGTGGCCATTAAACAATCCCACTGGCCATAATAAAACCTAGTCAGTGCCAGATTCGGAGCCCTGACAAACAATTACCAAAGCAGGACTAGAAGAAAAAAATGCACTATTTTCCATTTTTCTGAAACAGAGTGCTACCATTAGGCTTAGCTATATCAAAACCAAAAAAACATGACAGATAGTTAATGAAAGAAAAGCATCAATGTGAGCTGTGAAGGAATTCTATCCCTAGTAAACTTCAATAACAGCATTTACATATGGACACTGAGGTGACCATAATGCAGTGAATCCAACGGCAGAGACTGAATGGACAAGAGAGTACACTGGAAACATCCCCAGCTTCCTGCTTCCTGTGAAGTCCAAACCTATCTTACAGCAAGATACTTGGGTAGAGAGCTGTTGGCATAACACAGGTCTACTCAAATTATTTGATCTGAAGAATCTTTGGAAAAAAATATCATGTAAATATTAGTTCAAATTCGAATATGAATATCAGTTTGACTGGATTTATAACTGCTTATACTTCATTTAACTTTTTTTTCATCTAAATATATCTTTCCATTGAAGCCAAAATGTTCCATAAAAATGTGTCAGATTTAATGATGTTTACAATGGGAATGTTCTAAATATCCTGGCTAGTAATTTCCTAATGAAAGAGTGAAACAAAGGATTGGAAAGAGAAATACACACAAACAAAAATAAATAAATAAATAAAAATCATTTGGTCCCAAAACAGACATATGCAATTTTATTACATAGAATGTTCCAAAGAGTTTTATTTTCAATGTGAAACAAAAAGACATCTCAAACCATACATATTTTCACAGACTGGGAAATAATACATTGCCCTTAGGTTTACTCAAGGTATGACATTTTCTGTTTGCTTCCTGAAAACAATACAGTAGTTCTGTAATAAGGAATACTTACAAAGATATTTTTCAGCTTGAATTCATTAGTAGTTCCAAAAGCAAGTTTCAGTTGACTGTAACTTCTATATCTACAATTTTTTCATATGTTGTGTTGACCTACATAAATCAGCTCTTCAGTGAAGAGAAGCAGTAATTACAAATATAGCAAACCAGTACCATATATACAGATGACACTCCGGATTACACTCATTTGCTTTTTGAATAATGTCAGTTATTCTGAACGTATTTGTATGATGTATCACTTGTATTGCCTGCAAACATATTTTAATTTCACAGTAAAATGTAAATTCTGACTCTTCCATTGCTGGATGAGAAGATGGGACTGAAAGGATCCCTAAGGCTGCCCTATAGCCACAGTTAGGCATTAAATAGATGCAACAGTTATACAAAATTGCCCTGGTCAACCCAAGTTTCCTGAAATCCAGGAAATCGTGCTTGTTCTTCCTACCTCCAAGGAATCCAGTGTGAATGGATGTATGCTCTGTGTCCATGGTTCTTAAAAAAATAAACAACAAATAATCACTTCCTAAATCATGGTATTAACTTAATTTAGGATTTAGTCAAAAGCTAGAATTAAGATGTATCAGAGGATGAGAACAAATGTCACAGGTTCTTGAAATCATAATTGCAATATATTGAATAAAACTGCCAGATAATCCATGGAACACAGTAATATTATTCATTTCAAAAGGAGATGAAAATAACCTCTTAGTGGTTACTCTAATCAGATCTGGGAGAAAACAATCTTCCTAGCTGAAATTTGGCAACTGGCTTTACCTCAAAGCCATGATCATGACATATTAACTTTTGAAAATTAACTGGTACTCTACCCAGATTTTCAGCCAAGGCAAGCTATCATAATGTAGAGCTATCTGGCCTGAAAATAGGAGCACAAATTCACATAGGTTACTTAATAAATTAATAAAATTTGGATTACAAATTGTCAAAATTCACAACAAACAGGAGGGTCTATAGATTGAGGATTACCCACTGTAGTGATTTACAAGTAATTTTAAAGCATAACAGTTGGAAAGAATTCTTTAGGCTGTTTGCAGACAACTGGGAAGCAGAAAAAAAAAAAACCAAAATTTGACCAATTATTCATTCTGCGTCAATCAGTTCACTTTAGCTGACACTATACTGGAGACATTTTACATAAGCTTTTCAAACTGCACTGATATAAGGCACGCACAGAGCAAAAGAATAATGGAAGGCCTTTTGTCACCCTCATAATTTCTTTTTTTTCTTTCACAATCATGTAGAAATCCTTTGGATTGCCCACTTTGTTTACAAGGTGATACATGTCTCACCTATAAAATGACTGCGAAACACCATATCTGCTAAATTTTAGTCAAGGATCACTTCTTTTCAAAGTGGCCATTGATCCACTGTTAAAATAGCTTATAAAAACAACAATTTCAGAAAAAAATTATAAGATTCTACTGCTGTTCTATCACATATTTCAGAGTTATTTTCAGAGAAAATCTAAATATTTTCAAATAATTTTTTTATCTAATTCCAAATGGCTATGAAATCTAGGAATAAAACAGTATTGGTATTACTTATATTTCTACAGAAAGGAAAGATAATATCCAGGACTGGCTTTTAAAACTATTAATGAGCCCTGGCAATGCGAGAAAGAGATGGATTAGGTAGATGTAATGAGATATGATTAAAGGGTGTAGGCACTGAAGGGTGTTTGAGAAATTCTTTTCAGAGGGAATATAATTAGTGTGTGATAAAAGTACTTAGTAGATAAGATTTTTGGAGAAGAAAGGTTAAGATAAACACATACCATATGACAAACCTGTTTAATTTTTTTCTTTTGGTTCTTGCATCGTCAATAAACTGTTGAAGTTTTATACATAAGTAACATGTGTTGAATACTTGATGAAACCCCACAAGACAATTAAAACTGTTTTAATTGCGAAAGACAGAAAGCAAAGAAAATGTCCTATTACATTTCCTTTTTGCTTTTCTCTTTTGATTTATGCAACTTAGATAATAACATGCAACCTTTTCCTGAAATTAAACAAACAAATGGACTTAAAAAGCAAGATTTCTGGAAGTTGCTTAGCAACTTTCAAATCACTTTTTATTAAATTGGAAGCTTCTTCTCCTAGTTTAGTGTCTAAAATAGGCAGCAGCCTAAAGCAGACCATCCCGGCCACCTTTATACAAGTCCTGGACAGAGATGCTTCTTTGTCCATTTAGCCAATAGTATTTTGCACACTTGAAAATAACTTAGAATGAGATATCAGGCCTTTAGTTTTCTACTTTTAAGTGTGAAACTTCAACCAACAACTGGAGTTTGGATTTGGAGTGACAAATCTTAGTCCAGTTAGAGCACTCATAGAGGAATTGCAGATAAATATATTAGATACTTACAGATCCAGAAGAGAAGTTCACCATGTAAACTGACCGTGTGAAACATGAGAACCTGAAATAAAAGCAAATGCTGTGTCCTGCATATCTGAGGATTCCTCAGTAAAGGAGAGCTACCATGTCATGGTCTCTGGTCTCTATTTACAAGTCCAGGAATGGCAAATTCCCCTTTGTTGCCTTATTTTTAAGACACACTATCTTTTCCACAGTAGTTCATTACAACAGAAAATTGCTTGGTACTTCATAGAAGCATAGAATGGTTTGGGTTTGAAGGGGTCCTAATCTCTTTCAGTCTGAAGCCATTTCCCCTTGTCCTGTCACTACATGCTTGCCTAAAAACTCCCTCTCCAGTTTTCTTGTAGGCTCCCTTCAGGTACTAGGAGGCTGCAATTAGGTCACCCTGAACCCTTCTCTTTTCCAGGCTGAAAAAACAAATTCTCTCAGCCTCTGCTCATAGAAGAGATGGTCCACCCCTCTAATCATCTTGCTGGCCCTCCTCTGAACCTGCTCCTGGAGGCTGATGTATTTCCTGGACTGGGGACCCCAGAGATGGATGCAGTACTCAAGGTGAGGTCTCACCAAAGCAGGTGGAGGGGCTTCCACTTCCCCCAACCTTCTCATTCTACTTCAGAAGCTCTGAAATGCTTGGCTTTCTAGGCTGCAACATTCTGCAGTATTCTGGACTCAAAGTATTTCAATTGTCCTTTCCTAATCATGCCTTCATGAAGAAAAGCATTGGTCACATTCAGTCTCAGAGCAGAGGAACTTACTATGCACTAGCAGAGCAGAAAAGCAAAACTGCAAGCCTGAGATCAGGCTTGGCATGGAACCCACATGCTGATAGCACTAGCTTTACTTCAGTGCAGAGGATTAAGTCAGGATCATCTTCCTCATCCTCAAAAAGTATATCTCTTAAAGGACTGCCACGCATCGGGAGCAGATTTTCCTCCTCTTTCTGTGTACAGGAGTGTCACAGATTCTTACGTCAGACTTCCTGTTGCACGCTGCGCGTGTGGAGCTCCAGTCCCTACATGGCATGGAGGGTGGTCCCACTTATGGAAAAATGCACAGTTATACAGAACATTCTCTAAATTGTTGGCCAAGTTACTTAAGTGTACTTCTTAATCAGTACATAAACCAGTTCCCACCGGGCACATAATCTACCCAGAGAATATCTGAAATTCCTACCAGGCACTGAGTTCGAGTATCTTGCAAAAACTGCCCCAGAAGACTTATTGTTATCAATGAGCAAATAACGAAAACAAATAATAGAATTGGCAAAAAGTTCCCATCCCTATTAAATAAAACCCAAATGCATATGTCCAGACTTGAGGACTATTTTCGTAAAGATAGGTATGAGCAAAGGGAGCAGTGCTTTTTGTGATATTTCAGTACTAGATCAGCATCTTAATACGAAAGAGAATAGATCTTTTTGTCTCGTGACTTCAGTAATTTATGCAGTTCCTACCAGTTCATTACTAATTAATTAATTAATTGTGAAATTTTTAGCTCCTCCAAACTTCAAGCAGATTTTCAATAGTAGTGAATTAATTCTAGGTGCCAGAAGGAAGTTTCAAAGTCACTCCTGATCAGTAGACCTAAAGGAAGATTGAAAAACTCATTTTCTTGGAGGTACTCTGTTATTTCTGAAGTTTAATGATAACACTGTAAATCAACATTGTTGACATCATCAACATTGGTTTTGATACTTCTTTTTCAGCTTCAGCTCCACCAAAAAATCTGAAATATTTGATTTTTTAAATGAGCATACCAAAGTAGTATATAACTTGGATTATATTTTTGTGAAAATATCAATTCTAAAAATTTACAGAAGAAAGATGTTAGTTCATCTATTTCCTTTCAATGAAAGGGCATTGCTCAGATTACATTAATCTCTGGGGGGGGTTTGGAAACTTGGCATTGAATGATTAGATCCATGGGGCTTCCAGCATTTATGTAAATAATCTCAAAAATCTTTCCCACCTGTTTCCATCAATCAGGAATATTTCAAGTACATTTAAACCTATTTTTTTTACAGCTTTTTATTGTTATTCTGTTTCTTCCAGTGATATTTCAGGGTCATCAGGCAAGGAGGCAAAGATTCGATGGACTCTGGCAGGACAGGAATGAAAATGGAAGTGTCAGGAATCCAATTGTGTTGTAGGAAGAGAGAGAGGGAGGTTGTTCTTTGGAGTGAATAAGGCAGCTAGGTCTCACACATGCTTACTTGTACACACCTGCTTCCACAAGTCCTGATGCCCAAGTTTCTTCCCATAAACCAATGCTATTTCATAGTTTCAATGGGGATCATGGTGGAGTTTCACAGAGAAAGTCTGGGTATCCTTAGGATCTACATGAAAACAAGGCAGCGAGCAATTTTCTTCTTTGCTTGTAGGGGCATGTGTAAAAAAGCTCTTAGAGACATTAACAAAGGTGGGTTCACATGCTGCAAAACAGACTGATTAGACACCCAAAGACCTACACCTTTCTGGGTACTGCAAGCTGTGGTCTGCTCTGTCTTTGGGGTAAGAATCAGGTAGGCTGGAAATCAGTAGTACCATTCTGTTCTGCAAAGCACTTCTACTTGCTTTCTTTCACTACTGTTAGGCTTTCTTTCTTCTTCTTTTTATCTTTTTTTCCTTGATAGAGTCTTAACGTTGCTGATGATGATGCTGCTGTTCTGCTTGAATCAGGAACCAAAAACATGTGACTTTTCTAGCTCTTCCCTTTTTTTACAGTTTCTGCACCACTCAGAGTGATGGCACAGACTCCAAAGTCACAACTCTGGGCTTTCCATAGGTGAATCTTGAAGATGCAATACAAACACACCACGAAGAGAAAGAAAGGAGTTTGCCTGTAGGTACTCTGAACTTTTCACTGAGTTCATTTGTGCTGACAGGAGCAGGATGCTATGTTTGAGTGACAGAATTTACCCTAAATGGAAGGCAGTGTAGAGGAGAGGAGCAAGAGAAACATTATGAAAATCTTTACTAAAGATGAGAAAAGATATCCTGTTTGAAAAGAAAACTGTGGAATAAGCCCAGCTGGTCATAAATATTTTAGGTGTTCCTGTAGAGAACTGAAACCTACCACTGATTTTATTTTTTTTACCAGGGAGATCATGACTAGTATTTTCTGCTGCTTGTGTGCATGTGGTTTGATGTTCCCTACAATTGTACTACACTGATTCATTACTTTCTTTAAATGTTAACATAAAAATGCTCTCTTTTGCTGCATTCTCACTTGCTTTGGGATTTGTTTTTTGTTTTTTTGGTTTTTTGTTTTTTGGGGTTTTTTTGGTTTTTGCTTTTTTTGTTTGGGATTTGGGGGGTGGGTTTTGGGGTTTGGGGTTTTTTTCCAATTGCAATCAAATAGGGACTACTTCTAGGTGAAGTAGGGTTATCCTCCTCTCTTCTCCCCAAAATAAAAAGTGGATCTTCTGAGTATCACTCTCCTTTAGGAAGCTCTGTACAATCTCTTAAAGATTAGGGACGCATTGTATGCAGGAAGAAAGTTGTCAGGGTTTAGATCAAAGTTGGGGATTGGTGAGGGACTGGGGAGTGGGGAGAAAAAGAAATCACTGAGCTGATCTCAGAGACTGCAAGGCAGCCAGGGCCTTCTCTCTTAGGGCAATGTGTACCTTTTTCCCACTACTTGCAAGGAGTTGAAATAACTACTTGAAAAATATGGAAAATCGCTATACCCATAAGGCCTAAACAATACTGAGCTGAAGCTTTAGGAAAATATTGGTCCTTTTTCACCTCTCAGATGATCAGAAAATTCTTTGCATTTTCTGTTTCGGAAAACCCTAAAAATAATGGATAGTTCCTTTCAGAAATTGCCAGTAACACCGCATTCTTCTTAGGTTTTCAGAGCTCACAGTAGTGGCTGGATGGATGAGGCCATCACGAGCCAGAGACATCATCAGTGCAGAACACTCTGCTATTTATTTAGACTCTGAAAAAGCGCCTTCTTGCTTATTTTCCTAAAATAATTAAAATGCATCACTTAAGTTCTGATTTGCTAAAAAAAAAAGAAAAAAAAGAAAAAGAAAAAAAAAAGGCGTGGGAGCATAAATGTTTTGGCTCTGAGCTGACAGTAAATATATCTTCACATCATGTTTTTATTTTACCGTTTCCAATGCATCTATCCTTCCTAGCCCCTTCCCCTCCCCCATTAATTTCTGAAGTGTCTGAAAGAGCCCTGGAGCTCGCAGCGTTCTCTCTCTCCCCTCTTTACGGCGGGAGATCAGATGCATTACCTTCCCCTTTTGCGCGCCTGATGACGGGATGGAGGAGTGGGTTCAGCCGGGTGTTGGGGCCCGCGCCCGCGGTCGGCGCACGGAGCGCAGCCGAGGGGGCCCCGCTNTCCCCGCGGCGGGGCCGTCTCAGGCAGCGGAGCCCGCCGCCGCTGGGCCGGAGATCGTGCTTACCCCCGTCTCTGCGGGCGCTGGGTACGGTTCGGGGCTTTGGTGCTGCTTTGTTGATGGATTTTTTAACCCGCAAAACAGGTCGGGGGGGGCGTTGCCCCAAATTCCTCCACTGCTGACTGGCTACCCCGGGAAAGGAGTTTCTTGGATTAAACTAGGGGAAAATATAAATATATGTTTATTTCAATCTTCATTCCTCTCGAAAGCTGAGAAATGTCTGTTATTTACACGTTATGCAGGGAAGCCAGCTCGATATTAATTTAAGGAGGGTAACTCCAGCACTGCTGGTGATGTTCATTTGCAATTCCTACACACTGGCTATTATGTGCAGGGAACTAATCCTGCCTTGCCTTGAAAACAGAGCTTTCACTTAGCTCGCTGCGCTCCTCAGATTTCCTTTAAAAGAGAGCCCTTGTTTTGCTGGGATTTTATTATTTTTAATAACATTACATAGATATTTGAATTTTCCCAATAGGTGTGTAGTGCTTGCCCCCCCCCTCCCCCCCCCCGGCTTTTTCTCTCATGAGCCTTTGGGGTCCTGCTGTGCTCCCGTCGCTGCCGTGAGACGGGAAAGTTGGGAGCACCCATGATTCGTTCCTCCTCCCTGTTACAGCTGTCGGCGGTGAACACCAGCCCATAGGCACTGCATAATGGCCAACCCGCTCACACCCTGGATCGGTGTCCAGCCAAGGGAGCACCGCCGAGGTTTAATTGCATCCATCTGCTGGCATTCACTGAAAGGGTGAGCGATATGGGCCATGCTACCCACCAGGGAATCCGTGCCTGGGAGAGCTGTGTCTCCTCCTAGGCAGACACCAAGCCCGGCACAAATCAGGCAGGGTTGTCTCCGGCCGCTAAACTCCTGAAATCCTGAATCGGCTGACACGAAGCGAGCCCTTGCCTCTGCGACCCCTTGCAAGCCAAGGCTGGCCCCTCCGAGGAAAGAAAACCCAGAGGTCAGTGTAACACACCCCGGCCCACCCAGCCACATTTTCCCAGAGCACCAAGAGCACCCGAAGCCAGGGAGCGACCCAGCAGTCCCGAACCGGGCCAGATCTCGTTTAGACCGGGCCTGAGGGGCCGGAGCGTCTGATGGCCGCTAGCAGGACGCGTTTAAAGCGTTTATTGGCATTATGGCAATACAGTGCACGGTCAAAAACAATTCAAGAAGTTACAGGCTTGTCCACGACAGCCCTTCCCGCCTAACCTGAGGAAGAAGCTTCAGTTCTGCACGAAATTACTCCAGGAATTAAATGATGTTTGCAATTTTTAGTAGGTTTTTATGCAGTAATGTCTGCGACTTCACAACCGCTTTTCCCACCCTATCCCCTACCCCGGGGCAGAACTTTTTCCCTACGAAGAGTCGGCGATTATCGAAGAGCCTGACTTAACCTCGTACACCTGCCTGGAAGATTTTGGGACAGGTTATTTTATAAAGTACTGTCCCTCGAGTCGGTCGGGATCCCCATTTCACAGCCGCATCTCGGAGCGCTCCGATGGCGCCTCTGCCTCCCGTCAGGGCTCTAGCCCATTTGACAAAGGCAGCCTCTCCTTCCCCCGAGGAGAGGATGAACTCATGCTAACATTACAGCCACTAATTTCTCCGATCTCTCACTCCCAATCCTCACTGACCCCCTCCCCAGGATCGCCCTCCCCCACTTCACCTTTATCCACTCCCTCCCCCCTCCTCTATTTTTCTGTATGGTTCTAGCGAACAAAAACCGGCATTTGATGCCAGCACACTGTCCTGGGCTGCTTGTGCATCATGACTTCGCAGACCTCATTCATCACGGATCCTTCTCCCGGACAGTTCCCACTTTGGCTGTCAGGCTTTTCTCGTCACGTCACCTTCTTCCTCCACAGATACCTAATCAGGGAGAGAGCACATCCCAGGCACATCCAAGGCAGAAAAGTCCGCCCACCCCCACCTTCCCGTGCTCCCTGCGACCGCCCTTCAGGCCCCATGGCTTCGGTTTCCCAGGGCTCAAGAAATACAGGAATAGAGAAAAGGGCTCAGCTCTGCAGGACCTGGTGCTAACGTAGCTTCCTCGGGTCCCAAGCTAAGGGCACCGATTCGGTGACGAATTTCCCCGAAGCATGACACGACAGCACCAAAAAACTTTCTGGCCGGACTGTTCACATCAGTTCCTGCCAAAACACTTGCAATGCTGGAGAACGATGCTGCTGAGATAGCTAACGGCGTCTGAAGGTACGTTAGGAAATGCTGAAGGTCTGGTTAGCGGAGAGTGGAAAAAGCAGACATCGAGGAGAGTTTTTCAAGAGCTCCTAATAAAGTCCCGCTAAATCATTATTTTTCTCAAAGAAAGGTAAAGGTATGAGGGCACCTATTTAACCCTTTAAGAGATTTCTCATGACTTAAGTGATGACTCACCACACAGTTCGTAGCTTTTAAACTATCGGCTACCACAAGATGTGCATGAAAGCATTAAAAAACCCCAAAACAAACCAAAAAAACCCCAAACAAAACAAAACAAACAAACAAAAAAAAACCCAACAAAAAACCCAACAAAAAATTAGAAAACACCAAAGCAAAACCAAATAAACAAAAAGGAACTGCTCCCAAACTCCCATGAGTCATCGTGTTTAATAACTAACTAGCTTCAACTCTGCATGTCTACGTGCGTTTGTATTTTCATTGTCAAAGAATAAGCGTGTATGTTCTTCACATGTTAGATTTGCAATTTCGTGTTCATTTCGACATTCCCTAACGACCCATCCCACAGAGGTGTCTAAAAGCACCTACAGATTATCTCCCATCTCTCTACTACTCTAATGTGACACACCTACTTACATTTTAGGGGTAAATAATTTGAGACAGATTTACAGTTCAACCCTCTCAGCAGACAGGAGGAGAGGTCTGCGTGGAATATAAATTCAAGAATGTAATTCTTTCTCAAACAAATAATCTGTTCCCTTTCAAATATAATTAATGTTTTGATAGTGCATTTCTTGTGAGAGAGAGATACAAAAACAGAGGCAACCTCTTGGATCTCTGTTTGTATATTTTCAACAGGAATTTACAGTACCTATCTTGTGAATGTGACAGATAGAGTGTTTTGAACATTTAGAATTTTATTTATTAGCAGAACTACAGCAAGAAACTGATAGGCCCTTACTATCCACCATGCCCTTTTAATGCACGGTTTTGTTGCAAAGGAAATTGCAGTTGCAAGAGGAGGGCATTAGTCTTTCAGGGGGATGAGAAATGTTCCCTAGTCCTCAGGGTGCAGACTTCTGTCCTGTTGAGCTCCGGAGGCATATGTCCTTGTGCTTTGTCCTTCGTTCTCCTCTCTCTTTCCTCCGTGGGACTGAGCCTATGTCCCTTTTCTTCTCACATAAGGAGTTAAGGAAAACGGTGGGAACATTTTGATTTTGAGTCTCCAGCGTTCACACTGGTCCAGGCAATGATGTGTTTCAAGTCATATAGTCTGAACAAAGCCATGTTTCAAAATGCCCAGAACGTTCGTCAAATGGTTGTTAAATACTCTTATATAATTGTATGGTTCATTAGTTATAGATCTGCTACCTAATCCAGTGGGGCTGAATTGTGTTTTTTCTCCTTCTTCCTCTCTCTCCCTCTCATTAGTTCTTTCTCTCTTTGCTTTCTATCCTTGGTTTCAGAGGAAGGTATACAAAGACGATTCTTCCATGCTTGGGAACACGAAATTCGCTGATATCTGTTCTCAATGCCTACATCGTTTCTAAAGCACAACACAAAACTGTCTTTGTGAGGAAAAAACCCCAAAAGTAACCAACCAAAAAAACCCAAAACAAAACAAAAAACCCACAAAAAAATCAAACCCAAAAAAACCCCCAAACATCCAACACCAAGTCAAACCCAAAACCTATCTTTTAACTCAAAATGCTATGAAAGCTGGAAATCACTTTGAGACCAAAGCCATATGGACACTACTATCTAGTTCATGAATGGCCAGATTCGACTTCCACAAGTATCAAAAGTAAATTTCACATTCATGCCACTGCATTGGGTCCCCATTATGTCTATAGCCTAGTAATACATCTTGTCATGTGGTTCATTTTCCAATGTCATATTATTTTTGAAAAATCGAGTATTAATCGGAAGAGCAGAGAAACTTTAAAAAGCATTGGTTTCCAGCTGGGGTTGCCTTGCCTCACCTCACTTTGCTCAAGCCGGTACTTTTAAAGAAAGGGAGGACACATCTGAAAATGACTCTTCATAGAAAGTGCCAGACCTGCAGTCAGTCTGCAAGTCTTTAGCGACAATAAACATTAGGAATATACGTCATTACTAACCTTGAAAAAATAATCACTGGGCTTAGAAGAGTGGTATTTGCATTTACAAAATAGTGCAAGGAAGGCCCTCTAGTTGTACAGGAAACAGACATGGCTATTCCGATGTCAGGCTTAAAAACAACAACAACAAAAAGAAACAAAAACCAAAAATACCTCCACTTTTTTCCTTCCGAATTTATAATCTCTAGATAGATTATTACAGACCCATAGAGTGTAATCTCCCTACACATGGGTAGTACAACTTGGATTTAGAGTACACAATATTGTAACGCCCTTTAATCGTGTATATTGTCTGGATTTACCTTTTCTAGAAACTCCTAAAATGTCTTGTAAACACCTGAACACTATGACAGAGATAACCTTAGTTCAATACAAAGTTACCAACCTCAGTCATTGAGATCCAATTAATTCGATGTTTGCCTCCAGTGATCTGTGAAAAAAAAAAAAAAAAAAAAAAAAAACATACGGAGAGGGAGGCGACGGACACACAAAAAAGGAAAATATTTACCGCATTGATCTGATAATATCTAGGAAAATGTCAAATACATACTTTTAAACTATCGTCTTTTAAAATTACAAAAAAAAAAAAAAATAGCTTCGGTACCTCTGATATGCAACTGGTCTTTTTTCGCCAAAGGCTAACATTAGGGACGATCGCACTTACGTTCAGAAAATATTGTTATTTTTCTTAATGGGGAAAATTGGACTCCCGCGACTTAGATCTGTGGTTTTTAGAACTGGGATGGAAATTGGACTGACACCACTTTGCACTTTAACAATCGGATTTCGTCAGGGTACAAGTTGTTTGTTTAACCCGACAGCTCCGTGCACCCCGTCGCACGCTTTTACACACTCATTAAAACGATTATTCACGACCTGTCGAGTGTTTTCTCGTTCATTCACAGGAAAGACTTAGCGCTCTAAGATTCAAGAGCATACGGTCAGCTATACCACTGGCCGAGGGGAGAGATTACTTATCTCTGTGATCATCTGATGCGAGGCTGTCTTATCTCTACAGGTTGTAAAGCAGCAGTTCCTAGAGGTAAAAGAAAGAGGAAAAAAAATCCTCTCCCCCCCCCGCCCCCCAACAAAACTCGCCGAAGGCAAAAGACGAGGAAGATAAGTGAAGAAGGGCTCAGCCCTCGCTCAGCACGGCGCGGGTTCCGGCTCCCCAGCCCGTGGCTCAGGCTCCCGCCGCGCCGCTCCCCGGGCAGGCAGCGGCCGGGGCGGCGGGGGCTGCGCCCCGCGGGGCAGCGCGGCCGGCGTGGGCCCAGCGGAGGCGGCCTTCCCTCCCCGCACCTGGCTCTCCCAGCGGCCCCACCCTGCTATCCCTGGTCCCGAACTCGCTCCCCGCCGCCGAGGTGCCTGTGTCGGCGCACTCGGAGCGGTGCGGGGAAGATATTGATAAAGCAGAGCCCTCCCCGGAACGGCTGAGAAAGAAAATGCGGGTGTTGGCTGGAAAAGTGTGTTAAAAAAATAAATCAAAATGTCAGCCTTCTGGGGTCCTGAGAAAACAGACCGTTTAACAGAGAGGCTGGGGCGATTCTTTTTGGACCGATTAAACCATTCAGCCAAAAAAGCAACACAAAATACCGCCTGCTTTGAACACTCTGATATTTGGATGCCGATCCCTCTGTTTTGTTTTGTTTGGTTTGGTTTTGTTTGGTTTGGTTTGGTTTGGTAGGCTTTTTTCTTATAATATATCGATTCCTGATTTCGATATTCAGATTACCTCCTTACATTCCAACTATGAGGAAACCCTAGGGGCCACTGTTCCTGGGAAGGTGTTTTACACTTACAAAGGAAGCTAAGGGCCCGGAAGGCGAAGCANTCGCCGAAGGCAAAAGACGAGGAAGATAAGTGAAGAAGGGCTCAGCCCTCGCTCAGCACGGCGCGGGTTCCGGCTCCCCAGCCCGTGGCTCAGGCTCCCGCCGCGCCGCTCCCCGGGCAGGCAGCGGCCGGGGCGGCGGGGGCTGCGCCCCGCGGGGCAGCGCGGCCGGCGTGGGCCCAGCGGAGGCGGCCTTCCCTCCCCGCACCTGGCTCTCCCAGCGGCCCCACCCTGCTATCCCTGGTCCCGAACTCGCTCCCCGCCGCCGAGGTGCCTGTGTCGGCGCACTCGGAGCGGTGCGGGGAAGATATTGATAAAGCAGAGCCCTCCCCGGAACGGCTGAGAAAGAAAATGCGGGTGTTGGCTGGAAAAGTGTGTTAAAAAAATAAATCAAAATGTCAGCCTTCTGGGGTCCTGAGAAAACAGACCGTTTAACAGAGAGGCTGGGGCGATTCTTTTTGGACCGATTAAACCATTCAGCCAAAAAAGCAACACAAAATACCGCCTGCTTTGAACACTCTGATATTTGGATGCCGATCCCTCTGTTTTGTTTTGTTTGGTTTGGTTTTGTTTGGTTTGGTTTGGTTTGGTAGGCTTTTTTCTTATAATATATCGATTCCTGATTTCGATATTCAGATTACCTCCTTACATTCCAACTATGAGGAAACCCTAGGGGCCACTGTTCCTGGGAAGGTGTTTTACACTTACAAAGGAAGCTAAGGGCCCGGAAGGCGAAGCACACATCAACTCCTGTTCAGCTTCTGCGGATCTAGAAACCCATTTTTCATTTGGAAAATATCTAAACATAATGCCCCTTTATTTAAATGAACCGACCCCGAATGCAACAAGGGATTTTAATCTGAAACGGTTTCCTAATTGCTCGAAAGGCAAGCACGTATAAGTAATTTGTTAAACTTATTGGATTGCAATAATCCACTATCAGGTTAGCTAAGAATGGATCTGTCAAGTGTGTTTCCCAGTCTAAGCTCCTTCTTTCAAACCAATCTGGTATAATAATTAGCAGACAAAGAACCCGAAATATGTAAGCAAATACCTAAAGATCTGCATAAATAAACATACTAATCAATAGCAAGCTACTCAACACTTGTCTTATTGATGAAGAGAATCGATTTTGCTGTTCCAACCCGCAATCAGAGATCTGTATTTAATTATTAGTACTTTTACCTTCACTGATTTAGTAATAAAAATAGAGGCAATAAGTCCTACCCTTCCATCTAAATACAAATGATAGTGATGACATAACTAAAGGCAACTTACGCTTCCCAGCAAAACAAACAACTTTGCTCACAGAATAAACAAGCAAGCAAGAAAAGAGCTGCCTTTTCTGATAAATGCTAGATGACACCTTCACAGTCAGAAAAGATCGGATAAATATATACATGCATATACACACACGGGTATACACGTGTATATGTGTAGCTATAGAAAGGTAAATATAGAGGGAAAAGTTCATTGATGATACAACAATGCCATTTTTATTTGCAGAATTCTCATCTGTTTTCTCATAAGCCCATATGAGTGTGTGTATACTATATGCTAATAAAAATACCCTTGCCATTTTGTACCACTGTGAGGTACAAAATCTAGAGTGTATTTAGAGTCCTCTAGATGCTCTCGCCATCAGAAGTGCAGTTCAGAAATCTAAAAGGAGATTTACTTATCACCAGTGTGTTGTGAAGTTACCTATGAGCCAAAGCATTAAATATATAAATGATTATGTTATGTGCTTAACCATACTCTGCCATAGACCTCTCTAATAATCTGTCCCAGCTTTGTTTTCTAGTGAAAAGTCTAATCGGAGCCATCATCCCCATTAGAATATATATTGGTGCGGGGATCAAAGTGTGTTTGGGAGTGCAAGCATCATAAAAACATTTGAAATGCAACTTATAGTATAGCATCGCCAAGATTTTTGATTCAAAAGAACAGTTTGCTAACCAGTGAATATCACCCTTATTTAATTTATAAAAGTATTGCATCCTTTTAGGACATGCCACGATTCACAATGAGATTATGCATATTTTTTAATGAGAATACAACTTTTCCCTTTTTTCTTTTTTTTTTTCCTGGTTGTGTTCTGAGGCTGAGAAAGGGTTCCACTTTTTTTACTCTATAGCCAGACTTCGGTCAGATTTTTTTTGGCAGGTATGTGTCTCCTCTTGGATATAACTAACTTAGCAGACTAACTAATATTAAATACTTGAGATAATTTCTGAGTAAAAGCAAGCAAGGTAGGGGTGTGGGGTCGAGAGGCGACGGAGAGGGGGTCTCTTCCTTCCACTAGCGAACAGTGCAGGGCAAACACTTAGCTTGGAGGGTCTCCAAGTTAATGGGGATCTCGGCGAGGTCTCACCCGCGGGCCGGCCGCCGCAAACCCTGCTCCTCCGCCACCGTCAAGGGAGAGCTGCCGGGAGCGCCCCGAAGGGGAAGAGCTCCTTTCACGTGTTTCTACTTTCCTGTAAAAGATGCCCCTGCGAAACCATTTGTAAAGAGCTCTGAATTCCCCACCGCGGGGGGAAAAAAAAAAAAAAGAAAAAAAAAAAATCAACCCAAGAGAGCCCAGGCTTCGTGCCGCCTTTGTAGTTCGAAATTCAGGCTCCCTGGTCAGGCGGCTCCGGGCGAGGAGAGGTTTCACCTCTCGGGCTTAGGTTAAGCAGTTCTTTGCAGCTAGCTTTACAGGGATGCTTTACTCACCTTAGGGTAGGGTGACAATGGCAGGCTTTTCTCAGACCCCCTCTCGTTTAGTCTTTCCTCTCAAATCACGGATAACCCCAAATACACTTGGAGGACTCCCTAGAGATAATTCTTTGAAATGGACTTTGCATTCATTTCCCCAACTGAGAGCAGCAAATCCTCTCGCTTTGAGTCTAATTCGCTAGCCTGATACTGTATTCTGTTACACGGTATTGAAGAAGGGGAGGAGGGGAGGTTGCTTGTAGTTGCTTTGGTTATTTGTTTATTTTGGCAGTTTAATTATTTTCTTTATTTTTGTTTTTCAAGTTTTCCCTGGTTTGTTTTGCTCCAGTGGAGCGAGAGGTGAGTTTAACCATCCCATTCCTGGATCGGAGCATCCTGGACTAGCTCTTGGGAAGAGGACTTTAAACGCCTTTCCCTAGGGCAACATCTGTCTGTTGGTAGCTAGAAGAACGCAACGCTAAGTCTGCATGGAGAAGGACACTTCAGATCTTTCCTCCTTTCTGAGGGGAGGCAGGCGGCACGGACTCAGGCCCCGGGAGTACAAACCCCGCCTGCAAGCCGCAGTTTTACGGCCGGGCGGGGGTGCCGGGCCGTGGGAGAGGCCCCGAGCGGACGCCGCGGCTT